>PVKP010035956.1:0-22856 GCA_004027715.1 Plecturocebus donacophilus | reverse complement strand
TACATGTTCTGGAAACCAATTTTGTTGTGGAGACTTTTTCCAGTTGAGTTGCTGTTTGTGTGTAGATAGTTCTTACTGGAACACAACCAAAATATAAACACTATGTTAATTCTAAGACAACACTTCTTAATGCTGCGTATATAAAGATTTGGTGGAATATCTACTCTTAAACCTGTATAAATACATCCATGAAGTTTTTCTTTTATATTTTCTCTTGAAACTCTTACAGTGTAAAAATGCCAACACAAATGAATTCTATGTATATATGCATTAAAACAGTTATGTACTTGTACCTTATTTTTTTTTATAAATATCTGCTTTCAACAGAGAACAAACTAACTTCATTTACTTTTTTCCCTGACCTTTTATAACATAAACCATTACTTGAATGAATTAGAATAATGGCTATACTCTGAGAGATGCAGGTATATTCTGTTATATATTATAAGTATTAAAAAGAAGTTTTTATGGGCATGAAATATTTTGAGATTTGTTATTTAAATTATGACATATTAATAGGATAAGATGGTATCCAACCATTAATACTGAAAATAATAATAGTTCATAAATATAGTGCCAGATGTAGTACATGCTTTACCTATAGTAACTTATTTACTCATCACAGCAACCTTTTGAATTGAGAAAACTTGAGATACAGAAAGGTTAAGGGACTTACTTAATGTCACACAATAGGTAAATCACACATTGGGACCTAAATCCAGGTAGCTCAGCTCCAAAGTCCAAAGGGTAAAACGCTTAGTCATGTTGCTTCCCATTTGAAATCACATTGCAGATAAATGAGGACCCTATAAATACATTCACAATCTACTGTTAAAGGAACAAAGCAGTATTAGACCAACTGTACTACATACACTGATATGTGTGTATCAAATGTGATATACACATCTACATACTTGTATATGTTTTGGATATATGTATATATACATGTGTACACACATAAATACAAACACATAAATACACACAGAAAAAATGGGAAGGTTATATTATACATTAAAAGTTTTATAGAAGTAAACTCTTGGGTAATGAGATTACCAGTGATGTTTTTAAAGAATGTTTCATATTTTCCAAATCTTTTATCATAACATTGTCACTATTTTCATAATTTTTTAAAATGCTGTTTAAAACAAAAATCTTCCATGAAAAGACTACATGCTCTTTTGTTGGTATTTTGGATGTTGATACATGCAAATGTTCTTAGAATAATAAAATACTATATACATTTTAGCCCCAAAATTTGTTAATTTCCTTTCCAAACCCCTTTTAACTTGTTAGTAAAGGATGTTAAGCTCTGTATGTAGAGAACCCAATGTGGAATTATTCTTGTTTCAACCCTCCACCTGTCTTGGTCTTTTCATTGCTCCTGTCAGGGTAAGGCTTCCCTTGCCCTTTCTCCAGCAGGTAGCACCGCCTCAACCTCCTAATATATCAAAGAAGACTTCACAGGCTGCATAACTAGTGAAGTTCACAGGCTGCATAGTCCAATGTGTTAGTCCCTACCCTACAAGAATATTTAGATCTAGTTTAATTATCACTAAAGTGAAGAATTCAGTTCCTCAGTCACACCAGCCACATTTCAGGTGTTCAATAGCCACGTGTAACAAGCAGCTGCCTTGTTAGAACAGATACAGAATATTTCACCATTGCAGAAAGTTTTTCAGACAGTGCTGTTCCAGAGGCATGGTAAATCATGACTATTCTCTTCCCCAGCCATTTATGCTGCCTGGCTGGGAAAGTGAATATTCAATTCCTGGAATGTGTTTGCTTGCTCTGGAATCCACAGATTGGTTTTTTTTCGTTTTCTCTCTCTCTCTCTCTCTCTGCTTTTGTTAGCTTGCCAGAACATCTAGGAATAGTAGAGCTCTTCCACGGCAATGGTTAATCTCTTGCCAATGGTCCATATGGGTTCTGGAGATGAGATTTACATTTCCTTGCAGCATAACTTTTGGCATTTATTGTGTTAAAACACCATCTGCTTTCTTCTCAGTTTTGAGTTACATTATAGAGCACTATTCACTTAAACCTTAAAGGAAATATGTCCAATCACATTGAAGAGATATTTTCATATTTCTGATCTAGGCAACTGAAAAGATAGTGTTTTTGAATATAAAATGTCTGGGCATATCAAAGATAAGAAATCCAAGAGCTAAAGAAAAGATCATGGAGCTATCATTTTGGGACTCAGTAGTTTGTAGTTAATCATGGAAGCTGTTGTGATTGATGTGATCATCTACAATAAGGGGAACATTAGTCTCCCATGAATTTTGTAGAAAAGAAAGAAGAGGATGTACGCAATTATATGCCTAAGACATAATTTTAAAAGTGGCAAAAAGAAGTTAGTTCCTGAATCAGTAAAGGATTTTGTTCAGTAACTAATGACAGGGATAAAAATTGAGGGGCTTACACAAATTAGAGATTAATTTCTCAGGTTATAAGATCAGAGACAGCTATTCCAAGGTTGGTTCCGTACCTCTATGAAATCCTCAGAGGAGTTTTGCTCTTCTTGTCACTTAATTCCCACCTTCAAGATTACAAGATAGTTATTGGAATTATGATTGTCACACATGTTGTAGCAGACAGACCTGCAGGTGACTCATCACAGTCTCCATGTTCTGCTACTCACACTTTGTAGAATCCTCTCACACTGAATGTGGGCAGGACGGGTGACCTGCTTCTGAGCAGCAAAACATGGCAGAGATGATGGAATGCCACTGCCATAGTTACATTACATTATGTAACACTCTGTCTGGCTAGCACACTGACCCTAGAGTCTTCTCCTCAAGCTGCATAAAGTGAGCAGCCATATTGGAGAAGTCCACCCGGCAAGGAAATGTGGGTAGCTCCTAGGACCTGAGAATCACCTGCACCTGGAAACTCAAGCTGAAATGAACTCTGCCAACAACCCAAGGGAGCTTGGAAAAAGATCCTCCCCTTGTAAACCTCTAGAGAGACTGCAGCGCCGGCCAACATCTGGACTGAAGCCTGGGAAGACTTTGAAGTTGAAAATCAGCTAAGCTGTGTCTGGAATCCTCACTCACAAACTTGGAGATAATAAGTGTATATTATTTTAAGTCACTAAGTTTGTGATAATTTACTATGCAGAAAAGAAAACTAATATACCTATATTCTAGAGAGAGATAAGACCAAGGGAATCAGCCGTAAGAGGAAAGCATCAGATGTTTTAGGCAGTTTTAAAGGGCTTCCTTGGATATCCACTGAACACCTTTCATTTATGTTTCATTGACCATCTATCAATCTCTGTCTACCTATCTTTCATTACAAGTTAGGTTGATAAATGACACCTTGCTAAGACACAATATCTCAATGAATAAATTCAGAATTCTGTTACCAAAGAAGAGAGGGAAAATATGTATTGAACTGTATATTGGTAGTCAACTGGCTATGTCTGCCCCAGCCTTCATTTATTACGAAATAACACCTTTTTGCAGTCATGAACTTTATACTATTACCCTTGCCACCTCCACCCATCTAGGGCACTAATACCTTATGCTTATTCCTTGTTTATGGCTAATAGTATTTTCTAAAGATGACCCCGATTTCTTTTGTTTTTTTTTTTTTTTTTTTGCAATGTAACCTTGGGATGGCCGCATATCATACTAGAGCCTGTTTCTTTACATTCTTAAATTATTTCAGGCTTTTTTTTGACTATTTTAATCAATAGAATACAGTGAAAGTATCACCTGCCATTCTCAGACATCACTCTTAGTCCATCTGGCTCTTTCTGCTTCTTGCCTTTTAGAAGAGAGTTGCCATGAAAGAAGGCTGACTACCCTGAGGCCACCTGTTATGAGAAGCCCAAGTCACATGGAGAGGCCATGAGAAGGCACTATAGCTGACAGTTCCAGGAAAGCCCCCAGCCACGCACTGCAAGAAAGACTCCAAGAAGACATGCCCAACTTAGCCTAGTTATCACACTAAACTACAAGAGGTAATAATAAATTATTAAGTCACTGAATTCTTGAGTTGTTACATGATGACTTGTAACTGAATATTTGTTCACCATCATTCTCTTCAAGTCTTGCCTTGCTAGTTGATAATATCAATTTCATCCTTGGCGATTCATGCAATACGACTGCCCTCACCAATAGTGGTGGGACTCATCCAATTTGTTGAGGGTTCAGATTGTACAAAAAAGCAGAGGAAGGGCAAATGTACCCTCTCATCTTGGGCTGAAATATCTATCTGCTCCTACCCTTGAACATCAGTACTCTCCATTTTCAGACCATCAGCCTCAGACTGGGGGTTACACCACTGACCTCCCTGGTTCTCTAGCTTGCAGATGGCATGCTGTGGGACTTCTCAGCCTCCGTAATTACGTGAGCCAATTCCCCTAATAAATCTCCTTTCAGATATCTGTAGATACACTGTTAGTTCTGTTTCTCTGGAGAAGCCTAATGCACTCCCCACTTACACAGCTCAAGTACTACAACTGTAATAATTTTTCTACTACACTGGACCTTAAATCTCATTGATCACATACTTTACATCATCTTTTGTATTAGTCCATTCTCACACTGCTGTAAGAACATACCTGAGCCTGGGTAATTATAAACAAAAGAGGTTTAATCAACTCACAGTTCTGCAGGGCTGGGAAGGCCTCAGGAAACTTACAATCATGATGGAAGGGGAAGCAAACATATCCTATTCACATGGCAACAGCAAGGAGAAGAATGAGTGAAGGGAGGAAAAGCTAACTCACTCACCATCATAAGGATAAAATGGAAGAACTGCCCCCCATGATGTAATCACCTCCCATGAAGTCCTGCCCGAACACACAGAGATTACGATTTGGATTACAATTCAAGATGAGATTTCGGGTGGGCATACAGACAAACCATATCATCTTTCAATCTCCTCATAGGGTCATTTTCATTCTTAACCAGCCAAAATTTCATTGCCAATAATAATGATTATTTCCTTGAATGCATTTCAATTCCCATATTTAGCCTATTACCTGTCTGTACTTCTCCACTGAAGGTGGCTAAAGAAAAATGCAAAACTATGCTCAAATGTCCCCCTTTTATTTTATGGAGATTTCCAAATTTTTCTTCACTATAATCTCTTCTCTCAACTCATAATCAACTGATTACTGGACCTTCCCTCTTGGATGTCTAAGAGGCATCTCAAAGTTAAAAGGTCTGAAACAAAGCTCCTAATAGCCAGTCTCCCCACCCCCACTACACTTGGTCCTTCTGGATTGTTCTTCATATCAGTTACGGCATCATTGTGATCCCAGTGGCTTAGGCAAATATCCTTAGGGTCATGTTCCACTTCTGTCTTCTGCTGACAGGTACATCCAAATCCATGAGAAATCCTAATGGCTCAGGGACAGTGACATTAGCCTGTAATCCCAGTTATTCCAGAGGCCAAGGCAGCAGGATCACTAGGAGACCAACATGGGAAACATAGCAAGACCCTGTCTCTACAAAAATACATAAATTAATTAGCCTAGTGTGGTGGTGTGCCTACCTGTAGTCCCAGCTACTTGGGAAGCTGAGGTGGAGAGAATCATTAGCCCAGGGGTTCGAAGCTGCAGTAAGTGAGGACTGGGCCCCTGCACTCCAGCCTGGTCAACAGAGCAAGACTGTCTCTAAAACCAAGACTGACGACTTCACACACCCCTCATCTATTCCACCAGAATTTCTTATCTGCATTATTAAAATAGCCTTCTAACTAGTCTTCCTAATACTTTCCTTTACCCATTCAATCTAATTTAACAGAGCAGCTAGAGGAACCCTGCCAAAGTGTAACTCAGACACTGTCATCCTCTGCTCATCCACCTTCCCAGGAACTCCCCATGCACTCAGTGAGAGAGCGCTCACCATGTGTCTGACCTCAACCCCTGCCATGCTTACCCTTGCTCATGCTTCTCTGACTGCACCGGCTTTTTCAGTGTTTCTTGTACCTGCAAGTGTAACTCCCATAAGGAGCCTTGCCCTGATCATGATTTTGGTCCCAACTCCTTTTCTCCTTTGTGAGATTATTCCCTCACTTCCTTCAGGTCTTCATTCACATATTCTTTACTTAACAAACATTATCTACCTTAACCATACTGCCTATACTTTTAAGACTTCCCCCCCAAACACCACCATTTCTCATCATCTTACTGATTTCCTTTTCTTCCTCAGCACTTATTACTGTCTAACAGACTGTATTTTTACTAATCTGTTCTATTTATTTTCTATCCCCCAATAGTATTTATATTCCATGAGACCGTTTACCCATATTTTGTTACTGCTACTTCCCAGCACCAAGAAAGTTTTGCTTTCCAGGTGTGAACATGTAGGAAATCTAAAAAGCATTAGATAAATTATTTTATATTTTTTCCACAAATATACAGATTAGTGATATCAAATAATCTTATTACATAATTACAGTGCAGAAAATTGGATCTCAAGAGTCTATCTGCTTGGATATTTTTTAAATATATATTTATAATTTTTTTAAAAAAGCACATACTTTTTAAAGTGTATGTTAAGATGCATGTTTATACTTAAGTAAGTATAAAACATCAAAAAATTTCATGCATTTTGTTCTCCTATTAATAATGTTAAATTTAGAAAACGTATTCCCCCATTAGAGCAGCATATGCCCTCCTGGAGCTAGAATAAGAGTTTGGTGATTTGATGGAAAGATCAGGTAAGGAGAAGTTTAAACAAAATTATCACTTTCCACCTCTCACCCACAACTACTAGAGTTAATCCATTACTATGCAAGCTAAGAGACTCTGGAGATAACAGAAACAGCGTACATTTCAGTGGTCAAAATCATCAACTAATCCTGCTTTATGGGGAGCAAGGACACCTCCATGAAGCAGAAGCAGGCATCCTGAGTGCAACCCTCAAAGATAAAGGTTTAATGGAATGGTTCGATAGAGCCTTCCTATCCTAGTTCCAATTTACCTTCTTCCTTTTAAAACTGGATTCCCTTCTCCAGCATCTCCAGACTGACAAACAGAAAATGCACAGCAAAGAGTGGAAATAGAAGTCCCATATATGCGGAAATATGTTTCCATCATGTCTGAGCCCCAAGTGTGTGAAAAAGCAAGACTTCTTTATTTTCTAATGGGATTCACCCTTTCTTTCTGACTGACATTTTAACTAGATTGCAGAGCACACATTCTCTCTCATTCGTATACCAGTTAATATGTACCTGAGACACACATAACTGAACGGATTTTTAAAAATCTGAGTAGCACTTCTGACAGGAAAGAAGATAAACCTAACATCTTACGGCATAAGAATCCTGAAGTCAAGTCCTCTCCTCCACTTCTCTTTCTCATCCTCCATCTCTGTGTCCATTGCTGGCCATTTTGATATAATGAAGTCGATACAGCAGGATTCCTTCTTGGAGATGAGAATTCTGGTAAGCGGTGGCTTGAACATAGCTTCTGTTTCTAATATTGATAAAAATGATAAGTGGCTTACAATATTAAATGTAATATTAAGATTTTAATTTGAATATAAATTTCATATTTAGAAACTTAGTAACTGAAGAATGTACAAGCACAAGTTTTTGATTAACGATCTATCTGAATTTTTAGCAATCGTGCAAAATTTGAAAACCTAATCCAAAATCATGGAGCAATTATGGCTTTTAGAAGCTTAAGTTATTAAACCTTTTTAGTTATCAGTTTTCTCATCTGTAAAATGGGGAATGAGAACCCATATTATTTAACATGAGTGTATGATCAGTCTGAACTTAAGAATAGTTTATCAAAACCCTGTATTTTGTATCTGGACTCAGATAACACCACAAGAGAAATGCGAGGTGGCCATTTATTTATTTGTTATATGCTCAAAATTAATAGTAAAGGCTGAAGGTTGAAAGTGCTGACATCACCAGTAGCAAAGCATAGGGATGTTTTGTCTCCTTTATGCCTGAAAATGTATGCAGGGAAGGGTGTTAATGCTGAAAGTAGATTGCATGCAAGTGGGGTTTGCTTGGAAGGACAGGGAGACAAATAAAAACTTGTCAGTAAAATGATTTAAAGGGACATGATTTGTAAGATGTATAAAGCCAGCTAAATATTATTTGATTTCATTCTAATATGAAAAAAAAAATACTCGAGTGTGGTGGTATGCACCTATAGTCCCAGCTACTTGAGAGGCCGAGGCAGAAGAATTGCTTGAATCCAGGAGGTGGAGGTTGCAGTGAGCTGAGATAATGCCATTGCACTCCAGCCTGGGTGACATCCAGCCTGGGTGACAGTGAGACTCCATCTCAAAAAAAAAAAAAAAAAAAAGAAAGACAATATTTTGTAACACAATAATCAGTACATATGAGGCATCTACTATACCAACAATGCTATAATATTTATATGAATAAGTTAGAGCAATATAGAGCAATGTGTATATTGGACCAAAACTGTGCTAAAATAAGTCAATTTCATGCATGGTTGACCTCAGGGAAGTTATTTCACACTGTAAGTATCCATTAATAACATCAGTGATAATGTCATCAAATTGGCCCTTTACTTATTCCTACAGGTTAGTTTCAATAATTTACATTATTTAGTAATACTATTTCAAGTTAATTTCAAATAATACATAAGAATGCCAAATTAATGTAGCTTTATATTTCAACTTAAGACAATACTACATAAATTTTTATGAAATGTTCTATTCCATTAAGAATCTTCTTTAAAGATTCAATGAAGACAACATACATGTATAAAAATGTATTAAGGGATAGCTGTATGTTATATTCCAACTAAAAAATACAGTGTCTCTAAAGCCATATAAACATCTTTGCAGAAATATATTACAATATTAACTTTTTATTTACTTAGTAAATATTCCAACCATTTGTAAGAAAGAATAAACTACATCCTTTGGGTTTTGGTAATCATTTATATCAGAATTCCCAAATTAATGGAACAAAATAGGAAAAAGTACTTGAAACCATAATTTATATTTAGGAATTTGTCAGGAAGCCAGATTCCATGGGTTTTGCATATCTGACCCTTTGGCATCTTCCCACATAATCAACCTTTAACCCAGACTTGGAGTAAAGGGAATAGCAGTAATTTTTTCCCTTCTCTGTTTAACTTGGCTTAACTTTCTGTAGAAACTCCTCTTTCCCACAGCCTAATTCCAAACAAATTGTGATGTTAACAATACTCGCACTGTGGTAATTTAGTCATGTTGCCAGTTAACCTGATGAAAGGCCAACAATTAGATGTCGTTTCCTATTTAGGTGAAAAAGTAATTAGAAATTTCACCCGAGATTGACTTGTATTCTTATTTGTGAATTTCCTTTTTACACCCTCCCACTGCACTTCAGCAGAAACTCCCAGTCAAGGGAAGATACTAACAAAAGACCATGAGGGAGGTCATAATAAATGATCTAGAAAAACATGACTTTTTCTCTCATAGGTAACAGATAAGTAATAGGATACTAAGAAATAGACCACACATAAATGCTTGAAACTGTAATTTTTTCAGTGGAAATTTGAAAGGGTCAAATAACTGTTTTTGTAGGTCTCTACCAACAATGCAGTGTCGATAAATTAGAGCAACATAGAGCAATGTGTATATGTATATTGGACTGAAGTTGTGCTGAAATAAGGCAATACAGTGCACCGTTGATGAGAGAGAAAATATAAAAGAATTTATAAAAATCTCTACTTTTCCTAAATTAGGAGAGAACAAAGTAAGAAACTTATCTCTGGTGCTTTGAATAAAAGTGGAAAATAAGGCCTGGGACAGTGGCTCTTGCCTGTAATCCCAGCAGTTTGGGAGGTCAAGACCCAAAAGTTTGAGCTCAGTTTGGGCAACATAGTGAGACCCAATCCCTACAAAAAAAATAATAAAATAAAATTATCTGGGCGTGGTGGCACACACCTGAGTCCCAGCTACTTGGGATGCCAGGGTGGGAGGATCACTTGAGCCTGGCAAGTCAAGTCTACAGTGAGTCACGATCACATCACAGCACTCTAGTCAGGGTGACAGAGCAGGCAAAGAAAAAAAAAGGCAGGCTATCTTAAAACCAATGTGGAGAATAGCCAGGAAGCAAGGCTAAGAAGCAGGACAATCTGATCTGCATGAGGGAAGGAACATGGCACTATTGGAGATGAATGATTTCAGCCATGCTCCAAGTTTTCTGAGGTCATTTGACAGAATAGCAGCAACCAGGAAATATTTCAAAAGCCTATAATAGGAAATGGGGAGTGCCGGGGCTGCAGATCTGTTGGACACAACACGGTGCAAGTGGCAGCCTTTGTGTCAGCATTTGCATGTCGAGATTGGGGAATATTAAAGTCTCATGAAATATTTAGATGGTGTCCACAGTGGTGAAGGCAGGGAGTGGTGGTTAATAGGGCTACATGATTAAATGTGCTTTAGAAATGCTATTAATGTATCAATGGTTTGAAAATTAATTGTGCTAAACAATGCTTTGGCTTTATTCAATCCAGCATTTCTCAAATGTACCTCAACTAAAAACTTTCCTCCCTGCTATGTCCCATATACGCCTATCCCAAATTCTTAACAACTCACAAGACAATGTATTTTGTCCTGCAAAAATCCATTTGGATAAATGATAATCTTTATCATTGCTAATTGTTTGAACCAAGGATTAAGTGGATTGGAGAAAAAGATGGGAAACAGGACTTTGGAAGTCTCAGGATCTACTCAGTGGTCTAACACTGTTGAGGAATCCTAAGAAAAATATCAAAGGCTAATTCCCTAGTACTTAATAATGAATCATATGGACACTTAACATTCGATGATTTTTACTGTCCTATGCTGACTAGCAGAAAAATTGAATCTTTTCTGTCTTTGTATCCAAAGCAGATATCTGACATTCTTATTCAAGGCTGACTGATATTTAAAGATTTTTCTTTCTCTCTTTGTTTATCTAGTTAATTGACTTTAAGATCTCCTCTAAGGTATTGGATATTTTCTATTACTGTAGTTCTTCTTCCTTCTGACAGAAAATGGATTTCCCCAATTTTAGTTAGGATCCTCGGACAGAAAGGGAGAAAACAGACCCTAGAAAGATTTATTTGATAAGCTTTGCCTCTTTACACTGTAGGATGGAAAAAAATATCTGGAGAGGGTAAAAGCACATTGAAGATATTGCAGTATAGGAAAAGGTATAACTCATGAAATCTTTTGAAAGATTCCTCTGACTTTCAATGGAAGTATTTTACTGCTCAATCCCTGTAGGTTCCAAAAGAGTTATAAAACAGCCCAACTGTAAGCCACTGCTTTTGGTCATTTTAGTGCTTATGCTATCTCTATAATTCGAGGAACCACACTGTGGCTGGGACATAAATGGCCAATCCTAACACATGTAACAAAAGTATCTTCTCTTTATTGCTGTTGGAGAAAAAGTACATGTAAATAATGTCATTTTACTCTTAACATCATGACCTGAAAATGCTACTGTTAAAATCTCATTCATTTAAAAGTTAGGAGAGTCGTCACTCCCATTACTGGAAGATACTGAGAGGCCTCATAGTATTAAAATTAAAAAAGAAAATAAGATGCATATATTGAGCATTTATTTAGTAGATAGGAATCTCTAGTATTAGTCCCTAATTTGCTTATTAGTTCTATGACTGCAGTATCAAGTTTACTGATCCTTATGATATTCTGATATTTTATTTCTAAACTAAAGGCAATAATGCTTTCCATCTTAAAATGTAGTTTTGTGGAAATTTTGTCATGATATGATGCATTTTGAAAAAAACACAAATTGGTATATTTCTTTAAGGCAGTATTAAATCATACCTTTTCCACAAGTTTAGAACCATGCCAAATGACATTTTTTTTTTCCTTTTCCTCCTCACTGTATCTTTCTGACTCAGTTTGGTCAAATCATAGAACAATTTTTAAACTATTCAGTTTTTAGAAAAGGGCTCTTAAAGGAAGCAAAGAATCTGTTCACTCTCAAATGTCTTCAAACTTGTTCCTATATGTGTAGTGTCCCGGATCATTAAATAATGATTGTCATGTACAAAAGTAACTTATTATTATGAAAGTGAGGTGAATCTTAAGTCACCAAAGGAAAACTCCTCATGATTAGTTTTAGTTTTATTAACTTATTATACAGGACAACTTTAAATTAAACAAAGGTCTTTAAATGAGTTTCTTCAGCATTCTATTTAATGTATATATATATATATATATATATATACGCACACACACACATATATATATATATATATATATGCACACATAATTTTACATACACACACACATATATATATAATACTAAACTTTCAGTAGGATGTTAGGTTGGTATTCTACTGAAAGGTTAGTATTCCTCTGCTAAATGCAGAGATTCTTAATGTCAGTCTATTTGATAAACTTCAGATTTCACAATTTTTTAGAGATAAAGAGGTCACTACTTATTTCACCCCTGGAATTTATATGTAGTGAATTGAAATTATAGAAACTAGTTACATAGAGATCATAGTCATATAATCAAAAAAATTTTAGTCACCATTTATCCATTTATTTATTCATTTTTTAAAATCAGTATTTATCATGTACCCAGAGCAGTGCCAGGTGCTAAGAATAAAATGATAAAACTAAGAGAAAGACTAGAGATGCTGTAAAGCCTTGGGCTGTATTCTGCTTGTTGTATGTAGTCGCATGTTGAAGCTGTATGTCAAGTAATAACTGAAAAAAAATGTTTCCTTTTATTGTTTGCTTTATTTTAGATTTATTTTATAACATCATTTTTTCAATCTTCTTTGGACTTCAGAGTTTCTTTATTTCAAAGCAATTCAAAATATAGTTGACATAGAAGAGCAAACAAGTCTTTCCACAGAATTGTTAAGAGTAATGTTTTATGAATTTATTGACAACTGTGAAATAGCCACATGCTAACCACCCCCACAAAATATGACCAATCTATCTGTAGTAATGGCAAAAAAAAAAAGATATTAAAGCTATTCTATGTTCATTCATGTTACCACTAAAGACTAATGTAACAAAAATGTTATTTCTGATGGGAAAAAAATAATGAGATCTGCTAAAATATGTCAAGAAAACTAATCAGTACATCAGCACTGATTTTCACTTTCTAGAGGAGCATATTTCCTTAACCCCAGGTAAGGAGTTTTCAAATATTAAAAGTATTAATATCTTACAATTTGGGTATCTGCAAGAACGGAGGAGGGGGGTGTTCTCTCAATAATCATGGGCTTACTTTCATTGATTTTTTTTTTTTAATGTCAACAATGCTGATAATCGGGCTAGGCAGTGGTGCACGCCTATAATCCCAGCTACTTGGGAGGCTGAGGCAGAAGGCTTGCATGAGTCCAGGAGTTTGAGACCAGCCTGGGTGACAAAGTATGACTCCCTCATCTCAATTTTTAAAAACTAATTATTAACATAATCCCTTCAAATTTGTCAGTAGTAGCAATTTCTTTATTGATTTTTCTACTGTAGCATAATTTATTTCAATTGTAGTAGTGGTACAAATAAGGACAAGCACAGTAAAAACCCAGCACATTGTCATATGTGATGTGTTGGAATCAATTCTATTCATTCAGTGGCTATAATGGGTTCCTTCTCCACTCGGCCACCCCATCCCCACCAACACACGTTTTTATGTGTTTGCTTGATTTGCTCTAAGTGCCATGTTGATTTTCTCGCATTTCTCCCCATGACATTTGTACCTCACCTCTCATGCATGCACATCTTGTCCACTGCAACCAAATTTGAAAATCCCTAGCATTTTAGAATTGCTTAAATTTGCTTGTATTTACAGCCTCCTTCAATTCACCAGTTACTTATTTCCTGATCTGCTACAATGTAACATCTTACCATCCTCAGGCTATTGAACTTGACCCCTCTAGATCACCAAAGACATTTTTATTTTGAAATACAGTTCCTTTTCCATCTCTGCCAGCCCCAGTACTGAGTACTGCATCCTCAGTACTGCAGAAATCAGTATCTCTCTAGGCTTGCATAAATAAGATGAAGTCACCCTCTGTGTCACCTAAAGTGCTTGGAGGCAAGCAACAGAAACTGGTGCTGGCCGTCTTCAATATGAGAGAGAATTTGTAGCAGAATGGAGGACCTCATGGTTAATGGGAAGCTGAGGAGTGGCCAGGAAGACTGGCAGGAATGAAGGGCTGTTGGCAGCAGGATCCTCGGGCAGCCAAGTGCCTGACTGAGGCAGGCTGATGTTCTCACACCCTAGACACTACACTCATTTCAAATTCTAGGTTTCTTTCCGCAGGAGTCAAATCTCACTTCTTCAACTAAGAGTCAAAGTCCTAAAAAGAGCATCTGATTGAATAAGCCATATAACATTTCCACACTTCCTGCTACTCCCAGTCCTGGCTGTTCCTGCAGAATCTCTCTACTTTGGGATTCCAGGAAACTATATCACTGTGACTCAGAGAAGAACATGTCTGGCTGCTCCTTCTCTGCTTCCTTTGCTAGAAGTGCTGATTTTGACCACAGGCTCCTCTCTCTTGCCTATCTCCATATTTTCTCTTCACAGTCACACTCACTGCTTAAAGAGCCCCTCCCTAGCCACGTCTTTCATCAGCCCTGATTTTTCTTCTTTTTTTGAATCATCACTGCCTATTAGATATTTCCATTTGAATAAATTACTATCATCTTAAACTTCATATGTTAAAACCAAAATGTATCATCTTTCCTGTCCTCTCTTCCAAAAACGCCTTAGCACCGTGTTACCTCAGGCACAAGTGCATGCATACTACCTGCCTGCCTTCTACCAGGCTGAAAGCCTTGAGCCATTTTTCATCCTCAGGTAACCACTGCTGTAGTTCCTATGTTCTCTTCCATTCCATTCATCTAGGAAATCAGATTTGGTTAAATCAAATTTGTTAAATTTACTATTCGTTAGTGACTCATGTGCAACATGCCTGGTACTGTACAACAGATCCACTGATGGCTTCATTTAAAATGTGAACCGCACTAAGACCAATGAAGTTCAGAAACTATATGCTAAATAGGTACTGTGATGGAAGAAAAAAAGAAAGAAAGAAAGAAAGAAAGAAAGAAAGAAAGAAAGAAAGAAAGAAAGAAGGGAGGGAAAGAGGGGCAGAAGGAGGGAGAGAGAAAGAAAGAAGAAAGAAAAAGAAAGAAAGAACGAAAGAAAGAAAGAAAGGAAAGAAAGAAAGAAAAAGAAAGAAATAAAGAAAGAAAGAAAGAAAGAAAGAAAGGAAAGAGAGAGAAGGAGGGAGGGAGGGAAAGAAGGAAGGGAGGGAGGGACAGAGGGAGAGAGAAAAGAAAGTTTATTTTACTCACGTATTCTAGAGAGGGGGTCTTTGCATCCCACCCAGGATCACTGGGGAAGCATCAGATTTAGGTCAGATGGCAGTGGGCAGGAGTCAGGGAAAGCATTAGGCTGGAGCCTTTACTAGAGTTTCCACAGGGGAAAAAAAAGGCGAGGAAGAGAAAACAGTTTAGGCCTGGCTAATCATAATTTCAGTGGGCTCTGAACTATAGGGGTGGTCCCTAGTTGCCTGGTTCCTGTCCCTGGGATGATTAAGTCAGAGGAATATTGCCCCCTGGGAAGCACAGGCTAGATAGAGGTGTGGCTCTGGACTGCTGAATTTGCATGTGAAGGGCACACTCCTGCTTCAGATCTCTGAGAACTGACCAGCTCCAGGAGGGGCGATCTCTTCCCCAACCAGTAAAGGTTTTCAAGATTTTCTGTATATCATAATATCCAGAAAATTTAAAATAGATGCAATATAGAAAGAGATTTTACAAAGTTTAGTAGACTTTTGTCACAAGATCTTCACGGCCTCAAGCTAAAATGTTTGACCTGACGTGTGTGTGGGGTGTGTGTATGTGTGTGTGTGTGTGCGCGTGTGTGTGTGTGTGTGTGGAGAGAGAGTATTAAAAGTGAAAAGTATGAGATGTTAGAAAATGCAGGTGAAAATATACAAATTATGATTTTAATGTTTCAAAGACACTTGATAGTGAAGGAGAACATATAAGCAGTAGTAAGAGGAAGGTATAGATAGGAAATAAGAATGTATTGCAAACCTATTGCATACATGACACTTACTCTAGAAAGTCAGTAACAGAAACACAAACTAAAACTATCCTATGATTTCATGTAAAACTAAAATCGTCACAAACCTAGATTAAAATCACCCCACCTGACATCTTTGATAAAAACACACATAATAAAGAAGAGAGAATGTAAATAATCCAGATTAAGGAAGATTGTTACTCACCAAGCCTCCTTGAAAAAAAACTTCTATAAGTTTGCCTGAAACTGAATGGCCCCGTTATTGTCTCACATTTGTGATCCTGGGATAAATTGCCCTTCATAGCTAGTGGAGCTGTTACTGGACATGACTACCACGATGACATTGAACACATTCAAGGGACTCACAGAACAAAAATGTAATCTAGACTAGAATTTATAATTAAAACTTTTCACAGAGCTCTGTAGTTTGCAAATGTGTGATAACAGAAAGAGGCACTGGTATGTGTTAAATGTCAATGATGAGTTTTCCTTTCGGTGTTCCATCTGTCGCCACAGTAAAGAAAATTTCCAATTATGGCTCTCGCTTATGCAGTTTTGAAGCTGAAAATCTTTCACAGTATTTGGGGAGGTGAGAATTGATTTACTTTTAACTACTTTTCCTACATTTATTTACTTATCACTCTTTCATACAATATAGTTATTGCACAACATGTATTTACTAGGTACTAAGAGATAGGACTAAAATGATAAACAAGGAAGAAATGAACCACGACCTTGCAGAGCTGACCATCGACTAGGGACACAAGAAATTACAGTGCAGTGTATTCAACATTAGGAGAAGTACAGAGTGCCACAGAAACACAAGAGTGCCATTCCGCCAAGGAGTTAGAGAAGGATCACTAAGAGAACGGAATCTCGGCTGAGACGTGGATGGGAGTTAACTGGGCAAAGACGAGGAAGAAGACTTTCCCAGGCAGAGGTAACAGTAAAAGCAGGCTAAGTCACTCTGAGAAAACAAAAATGGTACCCAAGTCTCAGTGGTTTAGAACTAGAAAGGTCTATTTAGTATTCGTTCTATGACTGTATGATTTAATGTAAAAGTAAAATTTTCGCAATTCTAGAATTATATTGCTCAACATCTTTGATAAAAACACACATGAAAATCAGCCAGATTAAGGAAGATTGTTATTCCTCAAACCTCCTTGTGAAAACTTCTGTAGGTCTGCCTGACAATTGGACGACCCTTACAGTCTCACATTTGTAGCCATCACGTGACGGCCACATCTCTGCTCCGTGTCTTCCCTCCAGAACATAGGATGATGAATCATCCTCCACCTGGGACATTGCTTGTCTTGTGGCAGAGTGAAGAGATCACATTGAATGGCTCTTAAAGCCATTGTCTTTAACATGGCTCTTAAAGCTATCTTCCAAAAGTGATAGATGCCAGTTTTGTTTACATTTCCTTAGGCAAAGCAAATCACCTGGCCATGTCTACAGGGCAAAGAGGTATAATATTCCAATGGGCAGGAAGGGACACCAAGCTGAGAAAAACTGGATATTATGGCAGAAGAGTGACGCCATCTATGAATGGCATAAATGAAGGAAGAATCCCAATATAGAACTCAGCATAGCCTAAGACTTGATTTCTATATAGCTTGAGCTTAGACAGTGAGGCAGAAAGAGATACAGGATGAAGCTGGATCAATAACCATGAGCCAGATGGGGTAAGCTCTACAGGCCACTTAATTAATTAACTAATTTATTTATTTATTTGAGACAGGGTCTTGCTCTGTTGCCCTGACTGGAGGGCAGTGGCACAATCGTGGTTCACCACAGCCTCTGTCTCCTGGAATCAAGCAATCCTCCTGCCGCAGCCTCTCACATAGCTGAGACGATAGGCCACATTAAAGAGTAAAAACATCATCATAAATCCTTTGGGTAGCCATTGATGGCTGACTGTAGTGTGGAAACTGAATGAGAAACAGGCCAGATTGCGAGAGGGGGGGCTAGTCAGAAAGTGTAGGCCTTAATCTAGGTGAAAAATCATGGGTCCTGACCTAGATAAATGCAGTAAGCATGGAAAAAGCCAACAGGATTTAATAAGTGTCAGAAAAACCGAATCACCAGCAGCTGGGGAGTGCATGGCTCTGAGGAAACACAGGGAATAAGAAAGGATGCAATTCAGGTTTGGGTTTGTTTAGTAAAGGACGGCAGGGATCCCCATGCAGAAAACAGAGGGGAAGCGGATGTGGAGGTAAGACAGTAAATTTCTTTCGGAACAGTCTGAGTCTGGCTCTTCTGCAAGGCATTCAAGTAGAGGGATCCAGAAGGTGGATACGCATTTAGGTTGGAAGCTGTAGAAGAAGGGGAATGTGAGCTGCAGATACAATGATGGGAGTCATCAAAATACAGATGGTGAGCAAAGCTGTGGAGTGACTGAAGTCGTTCAGGGAGATGGTATGAAAAGAGAAAAGGGGAAAGAATAAAAAGATTATGCGGCACAACACCAAAACTTTTTCTGCAGAGAGATTTTCTGGGGACTTTATTAAGAGCATGTATTCCTATACCTTCAATACTCTGTCAGTGGAGTAAGGGCATTTGTTCTTAAAAAAGAGTCAGAGGTCGTATTCCTTAAGACCTCCATAGCATTCCACATTAAGTGGGCTGGAAAACAACTCAGCAGCGAGTCAGACGGTTTGGGTTTCAGGTCCCTACTTTGCCTCATAGCAACCCTGTGTCCTTGGAAAACCATGGAATCAGCCATGTCTTAATGCTGTCATTTGTACGACTAGGATGCCGGTACCTCCACTTCATACGGAATCAGGTTGAAAGGACTAACAAAGCTGTATAATATTGGTGAAAAGCCCTTTGGAAGCTGAACGGTCTTTTAACATAATTACAGTTAATATCATAATGTTCACTCTAGAGCAGGAGTAGGGGAATTCCTGAATCTATTTTGAGATCCCATAAAATCTGGAGAAAATAGAAAGTCATTTGCCAAACCTCGTAAAAGCAAAATTGACAACATTTCTGACATGACTCATTCTTCCTTTGAAAACCAACTATCAAATCAGATAAGGGTCAACTCATTTTAAGTAGAAGGTTAAGGAACATAAAACTTTTTAAAAAGTATTTGCAAAATGAGACTGCTGTTCTTTTTCACATTGCTCATTTGGGAGGTGTCTATTAGTTACATATAATTATCCTTTACACAAAGCCCTAGTCTCATCCTACTCCTAACTTTTAAATTTTATCTTCAGGCAGATATATTAGTATGGAGGCAAAAGTAGTCAAATTTTCCAATGATATTCTCGAATCTTCAGTGATCTTTCTTGTGATGCTACTCTCAGTATTAACCAAAAGCTTTGAAAATCCTTACATTTATTTTTTAAATCCCAGAAGCTTTATCTAGAGATGAGAGGCATTTGAAGTTAGAATGTTTATACTGCCAATGACTCAAGGAATGTGTTTTCTATAACTTACATTTTCAAGCTGTAATTATAATTTTTTCAACCATTTTGGCTCTTTGGATTACAGCCAGTCTTCACTGTCACTGTTTATGTGTTTGAGTTCTTGTAAACTCTGATTTAGAAACACTCTAGTATTCACTATTCCAAGCAGTTTATAAGAAATCTGACTCTTGGTTCTTATGTATGTTAAGTGTTTTTTTACATACTCTGCCAAGAGTAGGACTTATGCTTTCTGCTATCATCTCTCCACTTTATTTTTCCAACCAAAAACTGTCCCAACATAAAAACACTGTGCAAGGTTCCATGTACCACAGAAAATATTAGCTAGGATGTTTTCTTTTTTGATGCAGGATTTTGCTCTGTTGTGCAATCATAGCTCACTGCAGCCTCGACTTCCTGGCCTCGAGCGATCATCCCTGCTTTAGCCTCCTGAGTAGCTGGGACTACAGGTGTGTGCCACCACATGCAGCTAATTTTTGTAATTTTTGTTGAGACAGGGTCTCGCTGTGTTGCCCAGGCTGGTCTTGAACTTCTGGTCTCAAGTGATCTTTCCACCTGAGCCTCCCAAAGTGCTGGGATTACAGATATGAGCCACTTAGCCTGGTAATTAGCTATGATTCAAAGGGAGAGAAAGAAAGAAAACCTCTGCTGAAAATTTAATTAAATATCTTTAGGTTTTGTGTGACAGAATATTAAATATATATTTAAGGATGGATAGATAGTATAATTTGTTTTGACTTTTCAGTTAATTAGAAATTATTGGCCTTTATTGGCCCTAAGGATAGTAAATGGATAGCTTTATTGGCCCTAAGGATAGTAAATGTTAGGTACCTAGATGGACCATCACTCACCACCCACACCCCAAACATCAGAAACTCATCACTACACATTTTTTCGATGAGTACTCAGAATCTTTCTGAGCACAGTGGCCCAGGCAGGACCTTTTGATCAATCAGAATTTTCACATAAGTTGAAAATTTATGTGAAATTTTCACCTATCTACCACCCCAAGGGCAACAGTCAGGATAAGTAATAAATACCAATAACCATATATATTTCATCCTACTTATCTATGGCAGGTATATCTTAAATGGAAATTTTATCTTTGAATATAAAAAAATCTTACTTGTGAATTAATTTATGCTTCAAGTACTTAGACAACTATGTATTTTTCTATAGGTATTAAAACTATGTTTAGCCTAATAAATTATTACCATCTGTAATATTTCATTACCATCAAAAAACAGTGGAGTGTCTTCTTTAGAAAAATGTTTATGTGAACTGTTTGAGTGATGGTTACATTAAAAGCCCAGACTTCACCACTGTGTAATACATCCATGTAACAAAACTACACTCATATCCCCTAAATCTATAAAAATTTTAAAAAGACAATGAAGTACCTTTTTTAAATTGCTAAATGAATTGCTAAAATAAAATGAATTGATACTCATTTAGCAATTATCACTATACTTATTTCAAGTACATTGATAATTTAGCAAGGTAAGAGTATGCTGATTTTAAATCTCATGTGAACTTTATCACTCCCATGACTAGAGCCTAGTTTTCCATATTTCTGTTAATCTTTTCATTTCTATTTGTAAAGCAACAACAGAATGGACATTTATTATGTACCAATGCAGAAAGTTATCATTTTTCTTCTAGAACACATCCATTTGCCTCTTATTGAAAGCATTTTCCTATTTTTTAAATATTCTTTTGGACTCCTCCAAATGAAATGCTACTAATTACATTGTTAAGTCACATGCTGCAGCCTTTGAGATTATGCAGATGTGTGTTGACAAAATAGCTATTTCAAACCTTGTACAAGCCTAGAAAAAAGTATTTTAATGACTAAGAAAAAAGATTTGTTAAGGAAAGCAAGTTGACGGTAAGCAGCTGTTTCTTTTTTAAACATTCCTTCTGTTGGACTACATTTTATATCTGTCTCCCTTTCAAGTCAGATCTTCAACAGGTTCATCTTGGTCGTTATTCATTTAATAGTAAATGTCTGGTAGGATACAGTCTTGATATGCTTCATCATCTGGTTAGTAGGTAATGTAAGTGGTATAGTACTCCTGGCTAGGAGCCTTGGACAACTTTATTGGAATACACAATTCTTAGTTGACAGCATGAAATCAATTGTTAGCCACCATTGAAAAATGTGATGTCTCATTATCTATAGAACTATAATGTGAGACCTTAGAAATTCAGTTCTTGTAAACACAGTCATGAAAATAGTGGCACTAGAGGTGTGTTCTGTACAAGCATATAAGATGACTCTTTGTAGAGAGTCTGCATTTGAAAATAACTTAGGCCTTATTATAAAAATCAGGAGCTCTTAGATAAATAATAGTTATAATAATAGCTTATTAAAAACTTATTTTTAAGAGGATTTACTCATTTTTAAATTCTTTTTGCTGATGAAATTAATTGAACAAATAGGCTTACCACAGAGAAACTGAGTAGAGGGAATCTTATAGATTCTATTATAGAAAATATGCTACCAAATTAGAAAGGTTCATAATTCCTGGGCTGAATCATAGCACTTTTAAGCTCTCTTGAATTGCCACATATCTCATTTGAGAATTAAAACAACCCGTGCTATAATTATACAGTATCAATGAACGCTAGAGAGTTTAAGAGGTCTAATTCCCACGATTCAAGCATATTGGTTGGGGAAAATGCATGTTTCCTTCTCAGAGCAGAAATCAGTGACTATAATTTCAAAATGAATTATAAGACATGTAATTAGGATTTTATTAGATAATAAAACTGGTGAAATGTCAGTATATCGCAATCATTTAAACAAAGAATCAATTAAAATTTAAGTGAAAAGTTGTAGTATGTTCCCTCATAGTCAATAATTTGATTTCTGAAGTAATAGTCTCATCAGTAAAACATAGAAATCAAATGTAATGAATGAACTCAAAGCTGTCTGGTGTCTGATATTGGTCAATATCAATGATCAATAGCTTGGTATTGATGTATCACAAAATACTTCAGGAAAGTCCTCAGGGCATACAACTGTAAGGTTAAACTGCACAACAAGTAAACATCACATGTGACTGATACTCCTGGAGTTGTGCAGTTTGTAACCTGCACAATACTTGGCAGCTCTGAGAGCCCATAAATAGCATGATATTCATGTTTTAATAAACAGTTTTGATGATAGAAATGAAACAGTCTGACCATGATATGTTTCTCCCTTTTATGTCAAGATTGGTCCTAAAACAATGTCTTTGACAGTTTGGTAAAAGATCTACTCAGTCCATCTCTGCCCCATTGAAACTGACTATTAAATGAGAGAAGTTATACATTTTGGTTTGTTAAGATCGTTTGTGACTGGCGTTCAAACGGTTACTAATTTTAGTAAAATACTCCAATATGTATGAGATTTGCTAGAAAAAT
>PVKP010035955.1:0-22816 GCA_004027715.1 Plecturocebus donacophilus | reverse complement strand
TGGGGAGGCACCCTTTCTTAGAGTCACAGAGGAGGCAGGGACCTCACGGCACCTTGACACCAGCCCTACGTCCTCCAGAGCTGTGAGAGGACACATCCTTGTGGTCTCGGGCACTCAGGCTGTGGTCTGCTTCGGTGGCAGCCCTGGGAAGCCAACGTGGCATCCAGACACACTGTGGCAGAGTGTCCATGTTCCCGGTCCCAACCCCTGTGCAGCAGGCTCCACACCCACGTGAGTCCAGCAGGGGAGGCTTTTCCCCATCCTGGCTTACACAGATGGTGATGCGGGCTGCACGTTGTGCTCACTTTTGCATGACCTGTGACTCCTAACCTGGTGTCTACACATAGAATGTGCTTCCAAAATGTCTGTTTCATTAAATTTTGGGATTTCAAGGTGACAGATATGGTGTGTGAGGCATGGTTGTTCTCTGAGGATAAAAAGTCATAAAGAAGTTTCAGGAGACAAAAAATCCAGATATGTTTTTGTTCTTTTCTTTCCCTCCCTCCCTTCCTTCCTTCTTTCTTTCTTTCTGTTTTGACAGATCTCACTCTGTCAATGATCCTTCTGAGGTTCAAGCAATCCTCCTGCCTCTGCTGTTGAGTAGCTGGGATTACAGGCATGCACCATGATGACCAGCTAACTTTTGTATATTTTGTAGAGACGGGGTTTCACCACGTTGGCCAGGCTGGTCTCAAACTCTTGGCCTCAAGTGATCCACCCACTTCGTCCTCCCAAAGTGCTGGGATTACAGGTGTGAGCCACCGTGCCCCGCCCAATTATGTTTTCAGAGTCTTCCTGAAGTGGCTGCAACTTGGCCAAGCCCCTAGCCGGGTGAGAGGTGCACAAAGATGGATGAGACCCGGGAGCTGCACAAGGCCTCCCTGTGGGCAGGAAAAGAGACACCCTGACATCCCCCCACCCAGGGGCACTGAGCCAAGAAGACAGCCCGAGCCAGTGTCACAGAAAGACAGTGTGGCGGTACAGGTGCAGAAGGCAGCGGGGGCCCGGGGCTGGCCTGGCAGCACAGGTGCAGAAGGCAGTGGGAGCCCGGGGCTGGCCTGGTGGCACAGGTGCAGAAGGCAGTGAGGTCCCGGGGCTGGCCTGGCACCAGAGAGGGGCACGGGTGAGGCAGAGGAGTCTTTCTGTAGTTACATTCACCGAGACCACAGTGGCATAGTGCGAATGTGTGTCCCACACGGATCTCATTGTGAATTGTGATCCCTCGTGCCTTGGTGCTGTTCCTGAGAGGGTGAGCTCTCCCGAGACCTGGTTGTGTGGAGAGTGTCGTGCCTTCCCGGTCTCTCGCTTGCCCCAGGCCTGCTTCTCCTTCAGCCGTAAGTAAAAGCTCCCGGGGGCCTCCCTGGGACCGAGCAGCTGCCCACGCCACACTTCCTGTGTGGGCTGCAGAACTGGGCACCAAAGGGACCGCTTCTCCCTATCAATTACCTGGTCTCAGGTGTTTCTTGAGAGCAATGCAAGAACAGCCTATCACGCACATCCTCTTTCGCTCTGATAAAATGTGTTTTGATCAGTAATAAAGAATGTGAAGACATGGAGCTAGAAAGAACTCAGAATCACTAAAGAAACAGACATTAGTCCACACGTACATAATAGTCTCTAGGAACCTTGCTTGTGAATTTCCGCTCCAATGGCTCCTGCAGGGAGGCTCAGAAATAAGGCAGGCGCCCATCCTGTCATCAGCGTGGGCGTGGCAGACGCCTTCGGGCCCCTCGTCTGCGCCTGCCCTGCAGGTCGAGCCCGGAGGACCGTCTCCTGTCGTCCGGCTGATTCACGGTCAGGGCTGTAACCGCCTGGCTTAAGTTTGCTTTCTTTTTTCTGAGGAAGGGGACGGAATGGACGGCTGACATGACTGAGCTATCACACTGACAGCGGGTGAGTCTGTCTACTCCGGCTGAAGTGTGTCCACCTAGAGAAAGCAGCGTCTTTTCTGTACTTCCACCCAAAGAGGGTCCCGAAAAGATTCTGATACAGGGGCCTGAATGCCGGAAAGAGGTGACCCGGGGGCCTGAATGCCGGAAGGAGGGGACGCGGGGCCTGAATGCCGGAAGGAGGGGACGCGGGGCCTGAATGCCGGAAGGAGGGGACCCGGGGGCCTGAATGCCGGAAGGAGGTGACGCGGGGCCTGAATGCCGGAAGGAGGTGACCCGGGGGCCTGAATGCCGGAAGGAGGTGACGCGGGGCCTGAATGCCGGAAGGACGTGATCCGGGGGCCTGAATGCCGGAAGGAGGTGACGCGGGGCCTGAATGCCGGAAGGAGGGGACGCGGGGGCCTGAATGCCGGAAAGAGATTTCTTTCGGTTTGCTGTTGTTTTCACTGTTGTTAAGAGCATTAGATCCCTTCTGATTAGAATAGCCTATGAGTAGACAGCGCCATGTTACACAGAACACAGACTCTCAGGTCAGACAGGGAGGGTCTAGGGCCTGGTTCTGGAACTTACGAGCTGCATTGACTGGGGACCTGTCTAAACACACTGGACCTCCATTTGTTCACCCGTAAAGAAGAAGAATCCCTACAATTAGGGGAAAATGTATGTGCCCCCAAAATTCGTATGTTGAAGTTCTAACCCCCAGGACCTCAGAGTGCGAGTCTATTTAGAGATAAGTTATTTACAGAGATACTCAAGTGAAAATGATATTGCTGGATTGAGTCCTACTTCAATATCACTAGCATCCTTATAAAAAGGGGAAGTTTCGGCACAGAGAGACACACAGAGGGAAAGCATTGCGAGGACAGGGAGAAGATGCCACACAACGGGGGTGGTGCAGCCCAGCCAGGCTCAGCCAGGGTCCCGGCAAGTGCCAGGAGCCGGAGGCAGCAAGGAGGATTCTGCCCTGGAGCCTTTGCAGAGGGCACAGCCCTGCCCACACTTCGATTTCAGAGTTGTAGCGTCCAGAACTTTAGGGAACACAATTTGGTTGTTGTATGCCACACGATTTGTGGTGCTTTGCTGTGGCAGCCCCAGATACACACACACACATACACACACACACCCCTCAGAGTGCTGTTGTGAGGTGCGGGGACCCCGCCATGTACTGTTGTGAGGTGCAGGGACACTACCGTGTGCTGTTGTGAGGTGTGGGGACTCCGCTATGTGCTGTTGTGAGGTATGGGGACCCCACTGTGTGCTGCTGTGAGGTGTGGAGACACTGCCGTGTGCTGTTGTGAGGTGCGGGGACCCTGCCGTGTGCTGTTGTAAGGTGTGGGGACCCCGCCATGTGCTGCTGTAAGGTGTGGGGACCCCGCCATGTGCTGTTGTGAGGTGTGGAGACACTACCGTGTGATGTTGTAAAGTGTGGGGACCCCGCCGTGTGCTTCTGTGAGATGTGGAGACACTGCTGTGTGCTGTTGTGAGGTGCGGCGACCCCGCCGTGTGCTGTTGTGAGGTGTGGGGACACTACCATGTGATGTTGTGAGGTGTGGGGACCCCGCCGTGTGCTGTTGTGAGGTGTGGGGACACTACCGTGTGATGTTGTGAAGTGTGGGGACCCCGCCGTGTGCCTGGGGAGCTTCTAGTTCCCGGTGTCCTTTCCTCACTGACCCTAGAGTTCTTCCGAAAGCCAAGTGCTAAACAGCGATGAAGAGGACAAGGTCTGTGAGAGTGTAACAGAGGCATTTTAAAATGTGGAAAATATACAGCCCTTCTCTGCACTGAGGGCACATAAGAAGCAGAACTTTAGTCTGCAAGGATATCTTTTAACTGCACATTTCCACTGTAGAAAAATCTTTGTCATCATAACTAGTAAAAGTAATTTGGTTTAGATTAGCATAAAAATAAAAATGCACTATTCAAAAAATGGTTCTAGGTCTTTGGCCTCCTACGAATACTATTAGTATAAGTTCACGTTTGAGACACAAAACACTGGACTAGATGGTTACTTCAACTGGGCAGAGGCAGGAGGAAGAACAGATGCAGGCCTAAAGGAAAGGAAGGTAATGAAGACAAAATTGCTCACGGAGAATAAAAGTAGAACAATGGGAAACCCAAGTCTTGTTGAAGTGGAAAGGGGAAGAACAGTGAGAGAAAATGTGACACCAACTCCAGATGCTGAGACCACAGAACTGATCAGGAAAGTGGGGACCCGGGCAGGGTGGGCAGGAGCCCTCATTTCACCATCTCAATTCCAGATCTTCTCTACTCTTTTCTCCAACTAGCTCTACCCAGGGCTGACCTCCATGGCTGGCATGTGAAACACCTTTTCCCCGTGGATCCAGCAGGGATCAGATCAGGGCAGGTGCCAGAAAGCGATCAGAGATGACAGCTAAGAAGGAAAGTGAGCTCTGGTCCAGATGCTCTAGTGAGTGGTGCTCCCCATGGAATGACCAAATGGAGATAGACCAACAGGTTCAGATGCTCTAGTGAGTAGTGCTCCCCATGGAATGCCCAAGTGGAGACAGACCAGCTGGTCCGGATGCTCTTGTGGATGGATACTCCCTGAAAATTGACCTAGGGAAAGGACATAAAGCAGAAACCCAAGAGGACAGCTTAACCTCCTTTACTGGAGACTGTTGCACCGAGGTGTTCCAGGTAGTGAACCACTAGAAAGCCCAGAAAATGGAAAATCACCCATTTGGAGTAAATGTAAACGTTATTTGATCGTAATGCTGAACACCTGTTTTACTCAATCTGCATATGAACTTCTGCACTTTTGTCTTGCCCCAGGCCCCTTAGAATTATGAAACTGCATGGAAAGAAAGAAGACATCTAAAAAGTTGTTTATTCTTCTGTTACAAGTTGTGCTTCTTAGTCACAGTAGTACAGGTTCTTCTCTATCTTTTCCTTAATCCATTGGAGAGATTCTGCAATGCAGGTGTAGCTTTGAAAGCTGGGAAAATTCTTCTGCAAATGGTGGAGTTGGCTATTAGCTGTTTGTATATCTCCATAACTGCAAGCTGAGTGGGGAGACAAAGAGCAGATATTTCCTAGGAGACACTCAGCAGCTGTGAGGAGCAGACCCTCTGCCCCTTCGCTCACCTTCCCCTGTTATTTACCAAGGTTGCATCTAAACCAACCATGTGATTTCAAGTTCTGAAGACATCTGTTCCTTCTGTCTGCTTTATTATTATTATTTTGGCAGGCTCTTACTGGAAAATTGGGTCATTGCCGGCATCCTGCCACTCAAAGGGTTTTGTAGAAATAATTTTTTTTTCCTAAGAATGAAATGAAACCATCTGGAGTGCTATCTCCTGCCTCTCCTGGTAACATCCTCTGCTCAGTGAACAAGGTGCTATCTGGCTGAGACCAGGCATGAGGGCAGCACAGACTTCCTTGACTAAAATCTCCTGAGATGAAAATTACTGTTTCCCCCTAGGCCAGTCAGTGTTGATGCCAAGATGCAAGCTGGGAGCTGCAGCCTCTAGGCCCCAGCTGCCAGGCACCTCCCAGGCCATGCTGAGCTTGGAATTGGCCCCCACCCTCATGAAGCTCTCTGGAGGCCTCTGTGATGGTGAGAGTTCCAGGTGCTGCCTGGTAATGACCTCTGCTGAGTGACAAAGGTGACTTCTGGCTGAGACCAGGCATGAGGGCAGCATACGCTTCTTTGACAGCATCACCTAAGATGAAAATCACTGAGTGTTCCCCTCTAGGCCAGTCGGCAGTGAGGCCGAGACCGAAGCTGGGAGCTGCAGCCTCTAGGCGCCAGCTGCCAGGCACTTCCCAGGCCATGCTGAGTTCAGAAGTGGCCCCCATCCTCACGGAGCTCTCTGAAGACCTCTGTGATGGTGAGAGCTCCAGGGGCTGTGTTGGCACCTACAGGATTAGCTCTGGAGCTGTGGCATTACCCTCAGATGACAGTCCTATCCTTGCCCTTTCACACACTGTGAATTCAGTCCAGAGAAACAAAGCACCCAGGGCCACGGGCTGGCTCCAGCCTCTTCCCCTGCACTCCAGTGTGCTCCCCACTGTCAGGAGGGCCAGACCCTGGCTGGGCTCTGGGCAGCCACCTGAACCCTCCCATGAGGGAGACAGCCATTCGGGTGTGAGCCCCTGCAGGAAGCCAGCACCCACCTGGGCAGCCATTTTGAAGGGATCAGTGCAGGAGGGAGGCTCCCCAGGGCCAGGCGCCTCCACCCTGACCTGGCCCTGGGGGTCTGGTCCCAGCCTCCGCAGCCCAGAGCCATCAGCATGGGGTCAGTGCTGCTCCTGGCGCAGCAAGGCATGACTGCTGCTTGATTAAAGGAAACGTTTCTTTTTGAATCAAATCATATTATATAAACCCCAAATTGTCCCAAGCCCGCCACACATGCAGTCACTTTCCCCCAGAGAGCTGGAGCCTCAGCCTGGGGCTGAGACCACCCTGGGCTTTTAGCAGCTCCCGAGCCTTGGTGGGGAGGATCAGCGCCTGTGTGTGGAGTGGAGGCCTCCGCGAAGTGGGGCACAGCTATGGGAAAGCCTGGCTCCCCGCTGCTCTCCACAACCACCCTTTTCCAGCCCTACAGGTTTTAAACGAACAAAAGCAAACACAGCCATTCTGGTTAGCACTTTTTCTCCCTCTCCCTTAATACTTCTTTTTTGTTTACACTCAGTATAAGCTGACTGTGGATCGTGATTGGAAAGTCGAGATTGAAAAAGCTGATTCCAGTGCACCTGGTGTCCTGGGGTGAAGCTGGAAGCGAGTGAGACCCCAGGGGATGCCTTCCCAAATAAGAAATAACGGTGGCTGAAAACCAAATTCATGCTTAACAGAGAAGCCCAGAGCTTCCTCTCCCCTGTTTAAAATGACACTACACACATCTGTTATCTAAACAAAATTGACACATGAAATACTAATATAATCACTGAGCTTGTTAAGAATAAACACCAGAAAGAGATGCTGGCTCCCCTTTGGTGCAGGACCTTGTCCTTTCCTGGCTGGGAGGCCCCAGCCCCATGGAAGGTTTACTCCTGATGGAAGACCCATTCTCAAAGCTCTGAGGCTGGTGACGGCACAGCAGGAAGATGATCTTTTTGTCAAAGCCTCATGCCCAAGGAGACTAGCTTTTCTCAGGACATAGAATAATTTACGTATTTCTAAGATATACCGAGAAATTATATTTTCTCATGTGGTGCAAGGACTGTGCTGCTGGACACTGGCACAGGCCGGTCCCCGGGCTGCAGGCTCCAGGCTCCCTCCACCCCAAAGCCACAGTGTCAGGAGGAGGACGGTGAGTTCAGGTGCGGAAGGGACAGGACTGAGCATTCCCAGGGGCTCCAACCTCGCCCGAGTCACAGGCACAGGTTCCCTGGAGTGAGAGCAGGGACTGGGGCCACAGGATGGATGACATCGCGCTCAGGGAGGCGGTGGGAGGAGAGGTCTGCGCAGCGTGGCTGAGAGAGGAAGAGGAGGGCGAATTCGGGGCCCAGCTCTGAAGTAAGAGGACCGTCATGGTTCTAACGCTCTCATGCGAGTCCAGGCCAGAGGCGACGAAGAAAACGAGGAGGCATGGAGGAATATTTCAGACACGGAACTGATGAGATTTGCTAAGAAGTGTTTATTGGATTATAGACATTTGAATATCATTGTATATTGATGCTTAGCAATTTACAAAAGCATGGACCACTGCAGTCCCCTATAATTTTCTTCCTCTCTCCCTCTCCCTGCCCGCTAGTGAAATGGACGTTGTGTTTCTGCAGGAGTGAAGTAAGGAACAGAAAGTGGCCTGTGCTGATGGCTGGGAGAGGAGGCGGCCATCACCCTGTGTTTCCCGAAAGGTGAGTGTGATGGGCCTGAGCTCGAGCTGCCCGGTCTCTCCCGCAGCCAGCTGCCTGTGCCTTGCGACTATCTACTCTGGGATTGTCCTTATGAATGCAGGTCGTGATTTACAGTCACCTCCGGTGACCACAGAGTTTGCTCCTCGTCTGTTCGGGAGCCCTCCTCTGGCCCGGCGCTCAGTGGGCAGCACCAGGCCTCCCGCAGACTCCCTGTGCAGAGTCAGACGGTGGTCACAGCCCCAGGGCCTCCTCCACGGGGCCCGACTGCTCGTAGCCCAGGAGGCATGTCGCACACAGCGATTTCTCCTGCCTAATCACAGTCCCCGGGCAGCCTCCACCCTGTGCATCTTGAACAAAGCCGTGGGGCCATGTAGGCATCCTGGACTTTGAGAGCCGGCTGACAACATCAGGAGCTGCCGCGGAGTGCGACCTGCATGTCACCTTCGCCACCGTGTCTCCACTGCCAATGGCAGCAAAGAAGAAAAGTCTCAGAAAGACGCGCTGAGGAGGAAAAGAAAAGAGATGGGAGAAGAGGCGTGAGGCGCACACGCAGAGGCCGACGAGGTGGCCGGAAACGGACTCGGAAGGAAACACCGCGGTTTCCGGTGAGGGCCGCGAGTTCGGACTGTGGTGCCACTGGTCCTTCCCGGAGGGACACGAGAGAAAACACCGTAGAATACTGTGAAATCGCCTCCAGCATCGGTCAGATCTGAAGAGATCATTTTACAGTGATTTCAGAAAGTTTTTTAAAAAGGCAAGCTAAATCTGTACCCCCCAAAGAAGCCACAGGCCGCTCACCAGTGCCACGTGGTGCCCCGCACCCCACAGCTGAGCACCAGGACGCAGAGAGCAGAGGCGGCTGGAAGGACACGGAGCGCTCAGCCCCGCCCTTGGAGCAAAAGGCACTTTTCTTCAGCAGACACCACCAGGGCCGAGAGAGGCGCTGGAGGGATGCTCCTGGAGGCGGAAGTGGTCGTCTCCGGGCGCCCGGGGGGGCCGCTGGTGTCTGCCTCGCGCGTGGGTCACTCAGGGGCGGGCTCCTCAGTCCCAGCAGGAGGAGGGGGCTTGCCTTTGGCCCTCCCGGAACGCCGGCCCAGGAGGAGTGTTTCTGCTATGCGTGGTCTCCACAAGGAAGCCAGGTAGCCCCGCTGTGCGGAGAGCGACCCCAGAGAAACCTGCTGCGTTCTGGTTCTTCAGAGCCCGGCTCTGCTGGGCGCACGGAGCTGCTGTGTCCACTTCTGGGTCTCAGGCACCTAATTCGGTGTCTGTCCAGCCCCGACTTCACCGATCCCAAGCGATCAGCTTCATTCATAGCTTCGTCCTCGCTGTGGAAACCTGGGATTCATCTGCGCTTTCTGAGGGACTTGAATGTTTAGTGAAAATTATGAACTTGCTATATTTATTTTACACGTTTCTTGAGAAACAGGAGAGATTTTAAGGTTTCTGTTTTGCAGATTTGAAGAGAAGGAAGCCAGGTCACGTTTTGCTGAAGTCACATGGCCGACCATCCTGACCCATCCACAGCGGAGCCAGCCATCAGCAGAGCTTCCCAACGGCTGTGGGCAAACACGTGCGTGAGAGGCCTGTTTTACAGCTCGGCATCCGTGGTAACCATGAGCAACGCTTGCTCTGACTTTAGTCTCAGCACTAGCGGGAGACAGTCACTCAAAGGCCAGGGCTCCCTGTGCACTGCAGGCCTCAGGACGTCAGTAAGAAAGTCAGTAGGAAAACCTGGCACCATGGCGTGCACCCGTGGCCTTGTGGTCCCTGCACTTGACAAGGCCGAGGCAGGAGGACTGCTTGAGGCCAGGGGTTTGAGGCTGCAGTGAGCTATGACTGTGCCGGTGCACTCCAGTCTGGGCAATGCAGCAAGATCCCATCTCTAAAAAAAAGGAGACATTCTCTCAGTTTTGCCTGCTTCATTGGGGCGGGGAAGAGAGAGGTGAGAGAGCAGGTATTAAACAGCCAACCCTATTGAAAAGGAATTCCACATGTCAAAGAAAAACCAATTCTGCACTACTTCAATAAATACTTCCAGTCATGTATTCAAGAAATCTTTTGATTGAACATTAGATGACACATCACAAATAGTGATATTATTAGATCTTTTTTCTCATCTGAAATGTTCTCAAACAGAACATATTTTATTCAACCAAATGAGAAAAATCTGCACACTCAAATTAATGTAAGTACAACAAACTATCTCCAACTTCAGAATGTGAAAGTGGTCAAAGCATCCCGAGGGTCACTCTGGGTTCAGGGTGTCGGAAGGATTTTCCTAGACGGGGAAAGAAGAGGGAAGAGCTTTCCTCCCCTCCCCGGAATCTCCTAGCAGATGTTTACGTCTGAGTTCGCTTCCCAGGGGACAGCCCTGGAGGCTGGGAGTCCCGGCTGGACGTCTCTGCAGGCTCCGATCCCTCAGGAGTCTTGAGAGGCTCCTGCCCACCTCGCTCAGCGGCTGGGACCCCAGTGATTTGTGGCTCATAGCTGCCCCTCTGGCCGCTGCCTCGTCCCTGTGTGTCTCTGCCTTCTGCTTCTCTGATAGGGACACCAGTCCTCTTGGTTTAAGGTCACCCTAATGACCTCATCTTAACCTGGTGACATTGGCAAAGATTTCATCATCACCTGTTTCTAAAGGTCACACTCACAGGTGGGAGCAAGGTGGTGTGAGGGCTTCAGAGGGTCTTGTCCGAGACACAGTTTGAGCTGTAACGTGTCCCCTGAGCTATAACACGTCCCCCGAACTATAATGTGTCCCCCACACCGGAGCTACCCGCTGCCTCTGTTTATTCCTGGCTGCCTCCACCACTGGCCCAGGGAGTTCCCTTGTGTAGGAAAAACCAAGATCTCCACTTACCCTGAGCTACCATGGGGGTCTTTTGAGAAAGGCTGCCCTTCAGCTGTAGCCCTAGCCAGTGATGAGGAATGACCCCTGGACAATGTGAGCGGCCTCTGAGGGCAGGAGAGGCTCCTGGGTCCCCTGGGTACCTTCACTGGCTCCCCTCACGCCCATCGCACGGTGAGGGAGACTTGGCTGGAACCGCCCATATCAGACGCTCTGAGATCCCAGAGCCCACCCCTGATTTTGGCAACTTTCCGGTCTCTTCTTCCTGACTCTAGTTCCCCTGGGTGGCCACAGCCTCTCCAGTGTACCCCAGGCCACCCAGACCCAAATGCAGAACTCAGCCCTCTTCCCATCTGCACCACACAGAATGTCCCCTCAGACCTTCGGTGTGCCAGGTGAAGGGTCTTGGGGCCGGCGAGGTTTCAGGAAGCAGTCATGTCCAGAACCGCATGGCCCCTGTCTTCCCCCGTCCTCCCTGTCCTTCCTCCTCTTCCTCCTCTCATGCAGGGCCTCTCTCTCCACTCCCCACCCCAGCCCAGCCTCCCCCTCTCCTCACATGGCGTTTCCTCAGCCTCAGAACCCCCAAGCCTCCTGCTCCCACCAAGGCATGGACCAGGGCACTTGCTCCTAGCACGCTTCGCATCCAAAGTGAAATCTGGGGGTCCCACTGCCCTCTGCTGCAGGAGGAAAGGCTCTGAGTTACACGCAGAAGTGAAAAGACACACGTCGGGGGACGATGCTGCCAGTTCATGCTCTTCAGGATAATGTGTGGCCGTCAAACCTAAGCAAGCACGTGGGAGCAGAAAGAATGGGGAGGTGGAGACGATCGAGAGACAACCCAGGCGTTTGATTACAAAGCTGGGCGGAGTGGAGAGAGGACGGAACTTCAAGTGGGTAAGAAGCTTAGTGGGAAATAGTGCAAATATTCACAGTTCCAAAATATTCCCAATGAACTGTTTATTATTCTAATAAAACCTTACTTGTCTTAACCTCAAATATTTTCCAGCTCAACCTACATTCCACAAAAGACCAGAAGCAAAATGGAGGTGGCAGAATGAAGATGAGCCTGCTTTAGAAACAAAAATAAATTTAAGCTTATTTCTCCATTTTAAAATGTTGGGTGACTAGGAACGAAATGATCAACAGGTTGTAGGAGCAAATTTCTTGAAAACTCCAAGTATTGTAATAGGTGGGAGGTTTTAATTGTTGGCAGCTCACAAAGCCCCATGTCAGCCCCTCAGGGGTAGCAGAAGCGGCCGAGACCCTCTCAGACCCCGGGCCAGCAAGACACTTTCTAAACTGTGCAATTCTGACCAGTGAAACTACATTTCTGTGAATCATTCTAACTTTTTTTTTCACTTTAGACTCCCAGATAATCTCAGTACCTTTATTGATGTTTCTGTCGATTTAAAAGGTAGCAATGCAACTCACAAAACCTGTCAATGCAGACTGTGAAACGGGGTGACTGGGCTGGGGCTGCCCACAGCACCTGCTATGGAGGCCAGATGGCACCCCTCCTGCCACAGACAGAACTGCAAAGTGGAACTTTGTCATTGTGAAGAATGATTGCAGCTTTTCACACTTCCAAGAAGTAGGGGAAAAGTCAAGAGGACCCATCAGACCTCATGATCCAGCACTCCTACTGCTAGGTATGGGACCCCAGAAAGGAATCGGTAGAGCAGAGAGATCTCTGCACTCCTGTGTCTATGACAGCACTGTTCACAGCAGCCAGGATCTGGAAGCAACCTGAATGTCCTCTACCACATGAATGAATAGCGGGAAGGTGGCCTGTATACACAGTGGAGTACTATTCAGCCATAAACAGAATGAGATCCTGCCATTGGCAAGATCCAGCAACATGGATGGCACTGGAGATCACGATGTCAAGTGAAATGAGCCGGGCACAGACAGACCTCACACATTCTCACTTCTTTGTGGAAGCTAAAAGTTAAAACAATTGAACCATGTAGATAAAGAATAGATGGATGATTACCAGAGGCTGGGAAGGGTATGGGGCGTTGGGTGAGGAAGAGATGGTTCATGACTATGAAAAATACTTAGAAAGAGTGAATAAGTTTTAGTATTTGATTACATAACAACGTGTAGTCAATCACAATTTAATTGTACATTTTGAAATAACTAAAAGGGTATAATTGGATTGTTTGTTTAATACAAAGGATGCATGCTTGAGGTGATGGATACCCCATTTACCGTGATATGATTATCACACATTGCATGCCCATATCAACATATTTCGTGTACCCATTAAATACATACACCTCCTATGTACCCACAAAAATTAAAAATTAAAGAAGACAACAAAGCTAATCATGTTCTGATTCAATGCCTGATGAAAATTGTTTTTTAGTAACAAATGTGTGCCTGAAATGATTTTTGATGAATTGGTAATCCTGTAAGAAATAGATAAATGCATTTAATACTTTGGTCTCCTGATTAGAATTTCAGTGATTGCATGACATCTTTAGACGTGAACAAAATGGTTCCACCGAGAAAGCTGCAGTGATCCTTTGCAGCTATGAATACCTTTGCAGAAAATGTAACCACCATTCAAAGCCAATGCTTTTGAGAACCAGCTCTAGGGAGTGTTGAAGATTATTTCATATTCCAGGAGGACAGGAATGGGTTGTGTTTTTAAATGTTTGAGTCACATTATAAAAGTACATATATTTAGTCTTCTTTTTTTTCAAAGAATGCAATGTAAATAATAATATATGTATCTTGATAGCTAGAAAGATTATTTTAGTATGCAAGAGACAGTAGATAATAATGGTTTATTAAATTTGAGATGTCACAGACACAAAATTTTCTAATTTGAAGTTGAACATACAGTTGCAAAGATCATGTATTTCTTGAGTTGCCAGGTAAGCATTTTAAAGAAATTCACCCCAATCCGCTGACATCATTACTTCATTAGAAAGAACAAAAGCCTGAAAGCAGCAAGCATATATTCCAAGTGTCCATAATAATCTCTCACATTGGATACAGTTTAAAGTTCGCTATTCTTCACTTCATTTTGTCACAGACCAATTAGGGTGCCATCATGTATTTGCTCAGGTCAGTGAATTTGAACGTGGGGTATTGGTTGTGAATTCTGGCCCCGCCATTTATCAGCTAAAATGAACAAGGGCGTGTCACTGAATGAACATGAGTTTTCATTTTGTCTCACAGACTTGTTCTTAAAATTAGCTGAAGCAATGTAGGCCAATGTCATCAGCACATAGTAGGTCTTCAGAAGATGTCATTTCCCCCTCCTCACTCTTCGTTATTGAGGGGCATATGAACTATGTAGCCAAGGACCCTTAGATAAATGCTGTAGAGTAATTCACTTCATCTTCATACTATATTTTGTTGCCTCAAAAAACTCGATGAGATTAAAAAGCTTTTTTTGAACAATATAGTGCTCCTTTTATATTAGAAAATTAAAAAAAGAATTTTATATTTTAAAATTATTTAATTTTTCGGTTTTATTATAAAATATAATAATTTAAACTCTTTGAATACAAAACAGTGTTGCTTTCATTTTGTTATGAAGAATGTTTATAACATTTTCTAGGAGCTTTTCGTTTTATATGATCTGGCAACAACGAAAATTTTCTCATATTCTCATAGTCCTGAAGCCTCCTAGAGTTATCTCTGCCTTTTCATCCAGCCCTGAATCAAATGGCCTCCTTTTTCTCTCAGATTGCTTCATAAAAAAGTAGATACTGCTGTCTTATCTAAAATTTCAATTCTAATTTCATAGGTACTTTTTAAGTGGCTAAAACAGCTGACTTGAGTGCTTTTATTTAAATGGATTGATGTTTAAGATTTATATCAATATTAAGAAGACTCACAGAATGATAGTACAATAATATAATGAATTATTTAATTATAAATCTAAATAGTCCACTGGAAAGAAAGAATGTTGTATGCTTTCTGCTTTCAGAATTAAATACATTACTTCACTTGGGCAGTGTGCGATCAGCTCAAGTGAAGTCGTGTTTAATTCTGAAACAAGAAATTAAATCAGAATGACTGCCAATCAAACACTTTTCATCTTCTGAGACTAGAAACATTTTTAAATTCACCTGCAAAAATATAATACAACCAAACAAGATGTTTTCTAGAAAACTAAATTTATATGTTGTTTCCTTACCCAAAGAACGTAAATAATTTAGTAAATATCAACTTCAGTTTTTAAAGATTCAGAAAAGCCATTCCATCTGTAGAGAAAGGCCCTCTGTTAAAAAAAGAAGAAAAGAAGAAGAAGACAGTTCAACACAAATTAAAACTAGCAAAGGCGTTATCTGTGCTTTGCCTTTCGTGAAGATGGGAATCACTCCCCAGTGGTAACTCCCCAGACACTGACCTCACGCTCTTAGAGTCATGAGGCTCTGGAGACACTGTCGTTGGTGGCGTATTTCACCGGGCAAAAGAAGCCCGCAGAAGCCTGGGCCCAGGGAGCCCACAGCCACCACTGCTGTGCACTTTCTGGGGGACATCTGTGCAGGGTGCATCCACGGGGGAGCTTCAAGCCGACGATACAGCTAAGCCAACGGCGCCATAAAGCAGAAAACAGGCAGGCGAGTAGATTGAGAAGCAATTATGAGTAAACGTGTTAATGTTGTCCACACTGGTTTTATTTTCATAGCAGTGACTGACTTGGTTGAAGCCATTAATTAATTTTTGTCATCTGGACACAGCCCTACTGGACAAGCCTGATGAAGCAAATCAACATAGCACTCTATCATGGCCAGCAAGGACTTTAGGGAAAGTCCAGAAGTGACTGAAGTTCCATGGAGAGGGGGTTCCGTCTGAATCTCCTCCCTCCTCCATTTGAATGCAGCAGTTCCAGCCCCGACCTCCACTCTCAAGGCGCCCTCAGGGCCAGGCCCTGGCCAGCTGGAAGGAACCAACCTGCAAGGGAGGACATGGAGAACGACCCGGCTCCGGCCTGTGCTGGCCCGTCCACATGCGCAACTATAAAGGAACACCCGAGGCTGGGTGAATCGTGAAGAAGTTGAGTTGCCCCACCCTTCTCAGGCTGCGTAGGAAGCATGGTGCTGGCATCTGCTTTTGAGGAGGCCTCAGGGAGCTTCCAGGCGTGGTGGAAGGTGAAGGGGACCTAGCGTGTCGCACAGCAGGAGCGGGCGCCAGCGAGGAGGGGGTCCCAGGCTGCTCTAAACAAGCAGATCGCAGGTGGACTCACAGTGAGAACTCGTCCGTTACCTCAATGACCACACCAAGCCGTTGGTAAAGGACCTGCGCATGACCCAAACAGCCCCACCAGGGCCACCTCCAGCACTGGGAATCACGCTTCCACTGGAGCCTCGGAGGGCACCCATGTCCAAACCACATCACTGCCCACAAGCAGTGGAGGCGGATACTGTTTTTAGCACTTGCATTGAGTTACGTTATCATTTCAGAGGGATTTAAAAAAATCTCATCTGACCTTCATTTGGTCAAAACTTCTAAGTAGGGCTTCTCATTTCTCTTTCTCCTGCTACTTAGAATTGCAATTAAAACTCATGAACAAAATGCTGTTTAAGAGCTCCTTGCTCTCCAACCTTGTTGTTTCATAAGCATTCTCAAAATAGCTTCATTTTACACATGGATGGGAGGAGGAGAGAAAGTAACCCTGCTTGGTTGAGAAGAAGCCTCATATACCCTGAGAAGTCCCTGCTGACAGCTCCTGACAGCTTGAGATGGTCGGATAGCATTGAAGTCCACGCGGTCATCACAAGATGAGCCTTCTCTAAAGCAGTCCTCGTCTGTTGTCCCGTGCCATGGCGTTGGTGAAGGGCCCTGAAATAAAGCTGTTCTGTCTACCTTTTGAGGCCCACTCACCACCTGTGATCACAAACTTTATCTGTTCACACCACAAGCAATGCACTTTCCTACACCTTGTTCTCATTTTATTTCTTTATATTCGACATGGCAGGACAAAGACGCTCTCGAGGAATTCTCACAACCCCCTGGTCAGGGTAGAAGGGTTGGAATTATTGTCACTATTCTGCACAGGAGAAAACAGAAAGTTCCAAGGGGTCTGCTGTGCTTAGGGTTCCCTGTTTTCTTCAGGGAGCAGCACCCTGCGGCCCAGTGGTCTCCAGCACGGAGCAGCCAGGGCTTACGACACCTCTCAGACCCAGTCTCATAGGGCTTTTTCCCCTTGTGATCATAAGGGAACATGTCTCAAATTTTGCCTGTATCACTTTCTCCTTAGATTGACAATATTCTGTGCCTCTCTGTGCCAAGAAGAAAGAAAACCAGATCACGTGAGTCTCCTTCCCTTCCAAACCCTCTTAGGCACCTGCACTGCCTGGGTGAGCTGTGTGTTGCTTTTCATTGCTTCTTACCATCAGAAATTAGTGGGCAAGCCTGTGGTGAAACAAAGCTTCAGATGGTTTTCTTTCTTCCCTTCCTCCCTCCCTTTTCTTTTCTTTCTTCTTTCCGTCTTTCTTTCTTTTTCTCTTTCTCTTTCTTTCTTTCTTTCTTTCTTTCTTTCTTTCTTTCTTTCTTCCTTCCTTCCTTCCTTCCTTCCTTCCTTCCTTTCTTTCTTTCTTTCTTTCTTTCTCTTTCCTTTTCTTTCTTTCCTGCCTTCCTTTTCCTTCCTTTCTTTCTTCCTTTTTTCTTTGTTTATTCCCTTCCTTCTTTCCTTCCTTCCTTTCTTCCTGTATTCCATCCTTCCTTTTTATCACCTAACTATAGTTCATAGCAACTATGTATAAAATGAAGATTTTAAAATGTGAGAAACATGTACTTCTGGTGCTGCTTAAGATTAAGTAAACATGCTGCAGTTTATGTTAACAGTAAAATTATTCAGTGGCACTTCTTAAAAGATGGTGAGGAGACTTTACTCAGGGCCATCACAATAGACACACAGTCCTGTTCAGTAGGGTCTGGAGTGGCGGAGAGAGATTAGATTGAGCTCTGTTTTGAATACAGTCTGGGTGAGGGGGGACTAACAACTGCAGCTCAGAGTGGGGGTCCACAGATGGAAAATTACTGCAAGGAAATACCAGGGCTCAGGGTATTCTGGCTAAACCAACCTAGCAGGGTTCTTGCTGAAGAAAGGCCGGGTGACCAGTATCACTGGGGGATGGTAGAGGAGGAGGAAACGGATCGAGGTGGAGGCTGATCAGATCCTGATCTGTGCATAGGTGGGGTTCTTGTGAGACTGACTGAGAGGGCTCTTGGGTGAAATGATTTTAAAAGGCAGTGCGCGGATGGGCCTGGAGGGGTTGCAGGAGCCTGAGTCAAGTTTGACCAAGCGGAGAATCTCTGTCATCTCCTCTCTACTGATTACAATAAAACCACCAATTAAACTCAAAAAGCAACTACCCAGGGGTTCTGAAAAGTGAACAGTAGCAGTGATTTTAAGGAGAGGAGCCAAAATATGAAGAAGCCCTTTCTGTTTTATCTTCCTCTCTCATCTTTCCGTTTTGGCCTGGAGTCAGCCATGGTGAGGGGATTCACAGGCAGTCAAACTCCTGAGACAGTCCACTGTCTGTCGAGAAAAACGGTCCCCTGAGACTGAGAGTGTGAGAGGAAATTTCAGTTTCTTTTCGACACCTTTTATCCCTCCTGGCCTGTTCTTGTGGTAGCTCAGGTCCCAGGGCTCACTGCAGCAGTGACAATGTGATAATTTAAAAACCCCACGAGAAAACTTATCTTTCTTGTCAGAGGCACTGAATTGGCAAAGAGGACCCAGTGGTCTGAGAGTATGAAGAAGCCCTGACTTACTTTTCTTTCTCTTGTCTTTGCTGAGGTGCAGTGACCATAACACAGGCACCTCAAGTCCTGAGTGAAAATCCATGGGCAGCTGCTGTGAGCTGGGAGAGATCTCAGGGGAGACCGCCTGAGAAGGGAACCCTCTGATGCTGCATATGAACTGACACACACCCTGGGTGCATCTCCAAACCAGACACCAAACTGTGAGCACTGAGCCAGATGCAGACCACAGCCAACCCCTAGAGGCCAATTCACGGGGTTTTCCCAAACAGCAGAGGAAGGGGCCCTGATAGTGGAACTGGAATGCTGCCCATAAAAGCTGAAGCCGTGTTAACTAACTGGGTTGAGAGACTATGACAGCAATACTAACAAAAACAACATGCAACATTCCGCAGAAGAGACGACATATCTTCTTTAGCTGGGCACAAAATTTCATAATATAATATTTAAAATATCCAGAATGCAATCCAAAATTATTTGATGTACAAAGAACCAGGAAATTGTGAATACTCAAAATAAAAAACAATGAGCAGATACCAATCTTAAGATGACTCAGATATTGGAATTATCAAACAAAATCTTTGAGGCAACTGTTATAAACATATTCCTTGAGTTCAAGGTAAACACTTGTGAAATAAATAGAAAATGACGTTCTCATTAGGGAATGAGAAACTGTGAAAAAATCACCCAAGGAAAAAAACTTTAGAACTAAAAAATACAATTGCCAAAATAAAAAATGCACTGGGCGGGCTCCCTGATGATAGAATGCTGCTGATACAGAGGAGTGGGGACTTGAATGCAAATGTTAAAAATCATCCAATCCTAATAAAAGAAAGAAAATACAACAAATACAATGTAGACTATAATATCCCTAGCCATAGGAATCTGTGGGATAATACTAAGAAGTGTAATTTCCTGCCATTGAAGTGCTAGAAGTGGAGAAGAAAGACTTTGAATCTTGGGGAAAAAAATCATTTGAAAGAATAATGACTAAAACCTTCCCAAATATGAGTCAAGACAAAAATGTTCAGATTCAAAAAGTTCAGTGAATGGCAAACAGTAAACTCAAAGAAATACACGCCTAGGCACCATAGTTAAAATGCTGAAAAATCAACATAAATCACAAAATTTAAAAAGAAAAATACAGTTTTTTGCCACGTCCAAATGAACAACAGTGTTCTTACAAAAATAGTACAAAAAAATCCATGTGTTATTGTTTCCTTTTACACAAGGCATTGAAATCAACAAATAAAGTGAAGGAAAGGGCATTTTGCTTCTGAAAAAGAAAGTGCAAAGCATGACGGAAAATACAAATTGGTGGGAAATGATCTAAATATTTGGAACCTCAAACAAATATTTGGTTTGAGTCTGAGGCAAATAAATGACTTGGTTGCTTCTTTTTAAATTCCCTCTGGCTCATAATATGTGGTGATGATCAAGTGGCAATGCTGTGGGGTGGCTGGTTAAACATGAGCAGGCTGGCTTGAGAAATCGACTTCTTACACTTTTGAAAGCCAGGGAGCCTTGGAAGCTTATTTAAAAATTATCGTAATGTCAACTTTTTAATTATCTATTTAATTTGGTGATAATGACATTTCTTAATTGAGATTCTCCTATTGGCATCCTGATATGAAATTAAAGCGATATTTAACCAGCCTGAAAATTTTTAATACTTGGAATTTGAGTGGTCCAACTCAGCCCAGTCCCCTTATACTATCCAGTTGTCCTCGACACAAAGAACTTCAGTTCTTCATGTATCACAAACAGTGATGGTGAAATTCCCAGTGACTTAGAGTGTGCTTCAGTATATATCTGAAATCTGGACAAATCCCCCAGGTGTCTAGAATAGAGCTGACTGAATTCGACGAAGTGAAGTTCCTCCTCTTGATTGAAGGCATTTCATTAGCATGTTTTTCTAATGTCTCTTTAAAACTCTAGTGTTCAAATTCCTAAAAGAAGAAAGCATTCTAAAGATAAAAATTGGATAGAGCTTTAAAGACAAATTCGAGGAAAGCCTTTAATTGGTGACATATGAGTGAAATGGAGTTTAATTCTATCTCCATTTATAATGGATTCCATTTAAAATCTTGATGTTGCACTACAGATTGAACATCTGTTCCACAGGCACTTCTACCACCTTAGGTAGTGTTTTAGAAGGGCATGGTTTGATTTCTAACATTTTTAAATCTAAAAAACAAGCAGCAGCAGCAGCAAGTGATAATCGGGGTTTACTGTCACCTGAGGAAGAAAGGACAGATTAATTTATGATCTGCAAAATATAGATTGAGAAAATAAAGAAAACTATCTTTGTTAACAAAATACAATCACTGTATGTCCTAATTACATCTACATGAGAAACGTTTGTTCATCGCTACAGAGGCAGTGAGGGGACTGGGTTATTTTATAACCACTTTTGCTATTGTTCTTAATGGGTTTTAGTAAGAAAAATCTAAATAGTGACAATCAAAGCATTTAAGTATTTGTAGTAGTTTTTCCTTTTCAGTTCTTACTAATGAACATCTGAATAAGGATGCAGTGATGGCCTCTGACGTGAACAGGAAAAAACAAGAATTTCATGTTTTTTTTTTTTTTATTCTGGTGAAGGGAAGAATTACTAGTAAATATCGTCTTGGATATGGCTCAAGTTCATTCTACTGTGGAGAAGAGAGAAATGGCACAGTATTTGCTCAATGTTGTGAATCATGCTGCTAGAAATAAACACAGCATTTTGAAAATGTTTATGCATCCACTATATTAGTTTTGGAAACTGTGAAATTCATGCCAGTTAGTTAATAGAGAAAGCTCACTTTACTTTCCTCTTTTTCTACAGCCCAGAACCAATATATGTACAATTACCCACCTTCCTGTTCCACTTACGCAAACTACCAGAATATGAAGCAAGGAATGACTGACTCTCTTTATTCATCAGGAGTTTTCTGATTCTGTGTAAATAAATTTCAAATATTTCAGTCATGCTTGTCATTTGTACAGAGTTTTAAAATTCTGGAAGTCATCTGAGCTTGTAATCATTGCCCATACTGAATAAATTTAAGCTGGCTTTTTATCATTAATATCTTAAACTTCAAAACCTCAGAAAGATATACGGCAAAATAACTAGACTGATATTTTGATAGACATTGACGATGATTTCAGTAATAGCTTATTATTTAAAAAATCAGCAGGTTTATATCTTTGTAGACACAGACACACATATGTTTTCCGTTTTCACATTCAGTACTCAGTGGTCAGCATTTTTAAGGCTGTAACCTCGGTTCTCAAAAGAGAAAACGATGGGTAAAATCATGGGGGGTGAATGGAATACAAAATAATTCTATTATTTATGAATTTGGAACTGATATTAAGGTGTTAACAATAATTTGCTTTGAAAAATATCTTTAGGCCATAATTATTTTGTGTTTTAATTCTCAGTTAAAAATGTCTTCTAGTTTAAATTGGAGAAATTGCCATTACAGAAGCAGAGTGGGTCACAAAGCTGTCAGGAGAATGTCCAGGCAGGGATGGCACCATGAGGAATTCTCCCAGTCTATGAGAATTACCAAAATTACAGGTTACTCTTAGGCCAGAAGGAAGAAGAATTATGCTATAAATTTCCTTCCAAGGAGATCCAGAATAAAAGCCACACCTACTGTGTGACGGACGGCGCACAGCATGCCGTCTGATGAAATCACTCAGCAAAGGCAATTTTTTCACCTACAACTCCACCCACATTCCGTGCTTTTCCTCTTAACAAGCCAGTGGTGGTTCTGGAGGACCTCAGGAAACACCTCATTTTTGAAACTAGGAGTCAGATTCTTAGGCTCCTGAGAGTTGTGGTGGGCTCAACAGCTTTGAACACTCCAGCATTTGGTCTCCAGGGCTTTGCACCTGTGAGCTGAACAGTGGATCCAAAAGGAAAAGCCCGGCATAGGGTGAGTGTTGTGAAGGCCACAGAGTGGAGGGAGGAAAAGCCAGGCTCTTCTGCTCCCAGGGCCAGATGGAGGTCCTCCCAGCATGGAGAAGGGCGGCCGGGGGCTCAGGCCAGCAGGAGGCCCCGCGGGGGCTCGACCTCGGCCTGCACGCTCGTCCGCGCACTCCAGATCGTTGAGCGCTGGTTCTGAGGAGTGGGTGACCGAACCGGTCCCAGGTAGGACCGAAAAGCTGAGCGCGGAGGCTCTGTCCCCAGGTGGAGCGGGAGCAGGCTGCCTAGAAAGGACCGCTGTGGTTCCCTTGGAGTCACAGTCACCGAACGGAAGGGGGACGGTGTGTCCAGAAGCACCGGGATGGCTCCGCTGCAGCGGCTCATGCCGTGGCCCCGGAATTCAAGTGTGGAAATCCTCACCCCCAAAGTCCTGGCATCAGGAGGCGGGGCCCTTGGGAAGTGATGAGGTCATGGGGGGCCTTGAGAATGGGTGCAGCCATCAGTCCTGGAAACGCGTGCTCTGGGGAATGGGTGCAGCCATCAGTCCTGGAAACGCGTGCTCTGGGGAATGGGTGCAGCCATCAGTCCTGGAAACGCGTGCTCTGGGGAATG
>PVKP010035954.1:5423-22967 GCA_004027715.1 Plecturocebus donacophilus | reverse complement strand
AAACAAACATACACAGCACCACCTTCACCGGGTTGTTGTGAAAATGAAATCTTTAATGCACGAGCAGCATCTAGCACGTGACTGTACAAATTAAATAATCAGACCTTAAGAAATGTGGGCTATTAGTACTTTTTTTAAAAAAAAATTTTATTTTTTATTTTTTGAAAGAGATAGGGTCTCACTCTGTTGCTCAGGGTGATCTTGAACTCCAGGTGTTGTAAGAGTTTCTCCTTAGTTCAGCTAAAAGCCCGGTTCTTATCACATGTGCGTGAAAGATTAGGCTCACAGACACTTTGAAGGGTGAGAAGGGCAGGGTTTAGTAAGCAAAAAGGAAAAAAAAGGGGGAGGGAAACAGGTACTCTAGCAAAGCAAGGGTCCTGCTGGTAGGCTTCCTGCCTCACGGACTGAATTCCCAGTTACAACCTGGGAACAGGAGAAGCCAGAATCCTCCCCTCTGCAAATGGTGTGAAATTCTGTGGCTCTACCCCAGTGTGCATGCCTCCCAGTGCTTAAGCTGGTCAGAGGACGTTGGGGACCCCATTATACTTGGCTCTCTCATTGAGGTCGTTTCATCCTCAAGCCTTGGCCTCCCAAAGTGCTGGGATTAGAGGCATAACCTACAGCATCCAGCCTCCAGTACTTTTATCATTGGTGTTTTCATGAGAATCTTTTCTCTATTTTTACCTAGTTATTTTCTACTTATTTTCAAGTGGTTACATAGTTTGATTTTATGGGATACAATTAAAAGGATTTGGCCCAGTTTTTGTTTTTAAGCAGAGAAATTGCTTCTTAGGTTGTATTTTAAAGGGTTAGATTACACCTGAAGTGGGTTGAACTTAAGCAAAGTTTTAAAAATAATTGTGTCTCAAAGTTGAATAAAAGAATTGGGCCCCAATGTCATTCTTTGCTTTAAGATGATTGTGAGAATAACAATTAGGAGGTTAATATATTATTGAAAGTGGTAATTTTACCAGTTTTGAACTCATGTTCAAAGACATAATTGGAATAATTTTCAATAGACATCAGTCTTTATTTCTTAGGAAATCACAGTGATTGAATTAATGGCAGGCAGCCTCTCATTATTTGAAGATAATAGGAGTCTGTTGAGGATTAGTGGGGAAAATGAATGATACATGTTCTATTAAAGACTTCACAGTAGAAACATTTCTTACTACTCCTTGTCTTGCCACAATTTATACATTTAAGCATCTATGCAACTTCTTTTACTGCATTTGGCCTAAAAACTAATTCAAATAAAGAATAAGACTAATGCTTTTCTTGGGATAAAAGTATAGAGTTTTTTTAGGGGGTGGGTAATATGCCAATTCAAAAGAAAGTCATGTGATGCTCTAAGAGCTTTGTAGAAGTGGAAAATACAGTTCATTTTTTTCTCTGGGTTTTTTTTTTTCAGGAATCTGTTCCTGCTTCTTTATGAAATTGAACACTGGACAATGGCAATAATATCACAGTCATTGTTCAGACTTTTAAATTGCTCTAATCATGCTTTAACTTTGAAGTGAGATATTCAGATCACTTAGTGTTAGGGAAATGGTACATGGATGAAGCAGTAAATGGATCTTGATCTGTTATTTTAGCTTGAGGCTTAGTAAAGTGGTTTTTGTCAGTGGAAAATTGCACCCTATTTTCTTCAAGATCTTTCTATACTGAAAATGATTTAGATGGCATTGCTGAGTCTAACACCACCCAGATAATAAGCATCTGCAGTTGCACTTACCTGGACTTGGGTGGTATTGCTTTTTTTTTTTTTTTTTTTTGAGACAGAGTCTTGCTCTGTTGCCAGGCTGGAGTGCAGTGGTGTGATCTCAGCTCACTGCAACCTCTGCCTCCTAGTTCAAGCGATCACTCTGCCTCAGCCTCCCAACTAGCTGGGACTACAGGCACGTGCCACCACACCCGGCTAATTTGTTTGTATTTTAAGTAGAGATGAAGTTTCATTATGTTGGCCAGAGTGGTCTCCATCTCCTGACCTTGTGATCCACCTGCCTCAACTTCCCAAAGTGCTGGGATTACAGGCATGAGCCACCGCGCCCAGCCAGTATTGCTTTTTAAATTTCAATATCACTCTAAACCTTTTCTGGCTTTTGCCCGCTTCAGTACCCTTGACCTATAAGTTGGGAAATCTGTTTGTTTCTCCTTCTGGCTGGAATGTCTACTTAGAGATTCGTGTTATTGGTCGTGACTCAAGTTACATACACCGATTCCTGAGCTTTTCTTGACTTGATTCTAAACTAAACGACGTGGTGATTGTGAGGCTCCAAGGCAAAAAGTAAATCAGAAAAACTACCTAATTTAATAGCTAAATAGTTCTTATAAACATGTAGATGACTACATCAGGAAATACTGTTTTCATTGTTTGGGCAAGTAGGAGGGAGTGACGTAAGATCTTGTTTGGGGAGAAAGGAAGATAGCTGCACCAAAGCAAAGGGAAATACATGAAGAAAAGCCAGTCACTTTGAGTGTTAGCTTATTTTAACATACTGCTCACTTTTAATTTAATGCCCATTCTCCCCCCCCATTGTTTCTGGTTTAATTATTATAATTTGAAATAATTGTGGTTGAAAAAATGTTTAGCTAAATCATGATACCTCACTACCTTGTAATTTAACACAACAAAATAAGAACTGTAAGGCAAAGAGTCTGGACAATGGGGAGTTCAGGTTATAAAAGAGAAAAAAAGACCTAGATTTATTTGACATGAAAATAGGGGGTTTCTTACTCTAGGGTGAGTTTTACAGTAATTCTACACTTAAGTTTTGGCCACTGAACTAGACTTGCCGGTTGTATGAATTTGGATAAAATTCTATTCAGAAGAGAAAAGATGACCAAAATAAAAAGCCTACCTCTTGGGATTGTAGTGCAAATTGCATAAATTAATCCATATCAAAGCATTTTGTGAATTGCAAACTGTGACACTAAATTTACTTTATAGGAGGCAATCACTAAGTGTTATTAAGTGATTGAAAGAAAATATTAATCCAACATGTTATGTGGTTTTCCTAATGTATGAAAAGCAGGAAAGCATTCCAACCTGTGAGTACCTCTGCCAAAAATGCTTGACTTAGTCATGAGGGAACAATCAGTCAAATCCACACTGAGGGCTGTTAGGCAAAGCAACTGGCCTGGACTCTATGAAAACGTGTCATAAGAGGTAAAAAGAGACTATAGACATGCCTTGGTGATCCTTGATTAAATCACGGATTTAAAATAAGGTATAATAAATCTTCCACACTGAAACAGACATTAGTGTTAAAATTGGAATATTTGGACTGTGTATAGATAGCATTGTGTCAATTTAAAATTTCCTGAGTGTGATCATTATTACCTAACTATGGTAGGGTCATTGCTCTTAGGAGGTACATGCTGAAGTATGTAAGGGTAAACCATCTTTAGGTCTACAAGTGGCTTAAATGGTTCAGCAAAATGTTTAGATATGCAGAGAGATAAAGCAAACATGAAAAACTGTTATAATTTGGGAATCAAGGTGAAAGCCATCTAGGTATTCATTGCTACCTATTCCTAGAAACTTTCTATAGCTTTAAACATTTTCAAATTAAAATTTTGGAAAAAAAATTTAAAAATCCTAGTACTCAAGTAGATTGAGTTATTAAAATACAGATCTTGAAATGTGTCCTTTACAGATTATATCTTCCTACCACTTTATTTTTCTGTGTGATGCAAACATATATATATTTAAAAAAAAGAAAAATCTATGTTTTTATAAATATGTGCTTTAGGCAATGAATGGAATCGTTGTTACTAATTTGAACATTTTCCCACTGGAAAAATTTCAAGAAAATGGATAGATGCTCTCAAGCCATGAAAGCCATGAAACACATCTTTCATGGTATTTAAAAGTGTGGTATTCATGGTATTTAAAAGCCATGAAATACATCTTTCATGGTATTTAAAAGTGTGGTAAAAATATATCATGGGGTATCTTCAAAGGGTTAGAACATTATTTTTAACTATCCTCTTTAGAAAAAAATTCCATTTTGAGGATCTCAGTTTAATGATTTCGTGATAATTTGCTTCCTAGATTTTCTTTCCTATGAGATAAAACTTTTGTTTTTATTTTTTGAGAGAGACATTGGAAAACTGTTAGCAGAGGTGACTCTGTACAGACTTGTTTACTAGAGTTATTTATTTATGAGTTGATTGATTTCTTTTTCTTTTTTTTTTTTTTTTTGCCTCTTAGAGTAAGGAATATACCATGACTATCAAAGTACTTTAGAACTTTAATTATATGAAGAGTCTATTTTACAAGCAATTGTGTGTGTTTAGATGCCCAAGTATAAATTGAATGCTCTAGAAGTGGGGTGCTTACTGCAGCAACTTGATTCTTTGCCTCCTTGAAGGAATTGAGGGGCATGACATAGAGTGAGAGACTGAGGCAAGTTGTTGAGCAGGAGTGAGAGCTTATTAAAAAGTTTTAGAGCAGGGACAAAAGGAGGTAAAGTACATTTGGGAAAGTGCCAAGCAAATAACTTGAGAGATCCAAGTGCCCTGTTTGATCTTTGACTCGGGGCTTCACACATTGGCATGGTGCAGGGGTTTCTGTCTCCTTCCCTGATGCTTCCCTCAGGGCAGGCTTTCCGCATGTGTAGTTTCCTGCCAGCACTTGAGAGGAGAGCACACTCAGTGTGTTTACTGAAGCTGTGTGTGTGCTCACTTGAGGCATTTTTCCCTTACCAGCTGAGTGTTCCTGGAGGGAGGTCATATACCAGTTAAATTCTGCCATTTTGCCTCTTACTGCACATACTTGGGCCCATTGGCCAACTTCTGAGATCTCATCAGGAAGCTGATGATCACCAGCTTCAAGTGTTTCCTATCTGTTGGGAGAATGCCTTTCCCTGGCACCAGCTGCCACCTATTATTATTTTAGAGAGACAGTTTAACAACTGCCTGATCATCACCTGATGGTTTAACATTGCCTGACGTTCCTGGGTGGTGGGGGTAATGGGACTTCCCTGACCTGTTTGTGTTTGCCGAGCTATCTACTCTAACATTATCACGATGACCAACTTACTATTTTTTTGCTGCTTCTTGGGGTTGATGTGGTGGGATTCTGATTTTCTCCTAGGTGATTACAGCCAGGCAGAAATCTCGTGACTCACTTTTCTCTTTCTCTCTCTCTCTCTCTTTGTTTTTCCCTGTAACGGTCAAAGACAACAGAACTGGACCAGGAACATTCATAACTTTTTGGTATGTAATTGAAAACTCTTTGAAACAAATCCTTCCTCTTTAGTGATATTTATGACCTGAAAGGCCTGAGTTTCTCTTTGTTATTCTAATTTGTGAATTAAATTAATGTAGCTGAGATATGTTTATCCCTAGGCTAGAGTTTATGCAGAGGGAAGTTAATAGTATTGATAAATTGCTGACTATCTTTGGTCCTCCGAAGATCACTTTTTAATGGGAGACTTGTCTACTAAAGTCATTTATTTATTTATTTGTTGATTTTTTTTCTTTTTGGCTCTCTCAGAGTAAGGACTATACCATGACTATCAAAGTACTTTAGAACTCTAATTATGTGAAGAGTCTGTTTTACAAGCAATTGTGTGTGTTTAGATGCCCAAGTATAAATTGAATGTTCTAGAAATGGGATACTCACTGATTTAAATTTACCAATAATTACAATTAAATATTTATATTTAATAATTATAGTACAACAGTAAAATGATTTTAAGAGGTCCCTTACCTCTCAAATTTATAGGTTTATTCCTAATGATCTGGGAAAGACTGGAGTTGAATACCTGTATAATTCTTTTCATTATTCCTCTGATTTTCTATTACGAAATGATTTTAAAAGAATTATATGTCTTAACTCCTCCCTGGGGAATCCATCCTTTATTTGATTTAATTCTTTTATTTATTTATTTTTTGAGCCAATGTCTCACTTTGTCTCTGAGACTGGAGTGTAGTGGCATGACCACAGCTCACTGCAGCCTTGACCTTCCAGGCTCACGTGATTCTCTCACCTCGGCCTCCCAAGTATGCCACCATGCCCGGTTAATTATTAAAACTTTTTGTAGATACAGAGTCTCATTATGTTGCCCAGGCTGATCTCTAACTCCTGGCTTCAAGTGATCTTCTTGCCCTGGCCTCCCAAACAGCTTGGATTATAGGTGTGAGCCCTTGCACGAGGCCTTAATTCTTTTTTTTTTTTTCAGAGATGAAACACAATTTTAAACTTGCTGGGGAATTCAAAGGAAGCATTCTTTTCACAGTTATCTGTTAAGGACATATCTTTTTGTGAGTCTATAGATGTAATTTAAATTCTGGTAAATTTTCAGGAAGTATTGGTATATTAACTTAAATACTATTATTTTCCTATGACCCAGACAATAATCACTATTGTTCCCAGTATGTAGTTGCTACCATTTCCAATTATGTTGCAACTGTCTTTGAAATATTGTTAGTCATAACTCATTAGTCACCAGTATGCCCTTTGGTGACCATTGTCCTTCTCTTTCTTGTTTTGTAGTAATTAAAACCTGTTGTCCTGGTTTTCTGACTCATGGACATACAGATTAGTTTTGGTGCATACCTTAGTTGTTTGGACATCCTCTAAGACATAAATTCTGTTGTTTCAACACGTATACAAAATATGTACATTTACTGACAAGTCAGTCAGTAAGACGCCTGCATGGCCTTCTGCGGTAAAGAATGCTTTATTTACCATAAAATTTGATGTGTTGTTGAGGAATTTTAAGTGATGCTTTTTATACTCATATTTTCATTGATGATTTACAAAACTGGTTTCCCTAAGGTACTGACAAAAGTAGGTGATTTTTATATGTTCAAAAGTTGTCAAGTATGTTTTCTAGTATAATACTTCTGGCTCACAGATTAGGGACCTCCCCATCACAGTGGGCATCTAGTAAGAGCATGGCTTGTTATTAGGAAGCTGGAATATTGTTTCAGCTTTAATATAGCTGAATATAGCGTTTGTTGGAAGACTGAATTAGATGAACTTTACAGTCTCTTGTAATAAAATAAGAGACAGCACAATGGTACAAAGGGGAGACTCTGAGTTCAGAGGACTGGGGTTTGAATCTTATCTCTGACACAGATACACACCAATCTGTGCGACCTTGGGCACATTACTTACCCTTTATGCACTTCACTTTCCTCTTCTCTTAAATGGAGACTAATAGTGTCTTCCATAGCTGGTGTAAGGATTTACTGAGTTAATATGAATGTAGCTCTTAGAACAATATCTGGTACATAATTAAACACTTAATAAATGTTAGTTATGATGGTATATTAGTCAGTTCCCACACTGCTGTAACGAATTACCTGAGACTGTGTAATTTATAAAGAAAAGAGGTTTCACTGGCGTGCAGTTCTGCGAGCTGTACAGGAAGCATGGCTAGGGAGGCGTCAGGAAACTTACAATCATGATGGAAGGCAAAGGGGAAGTAGGCACAATCGTCACATACCAGGGCAGGACAGAGAGAGAGAGAGAGAGAGAAGGGGGAGTGCTATACACTTTTTATATTTTATTTATTTATTTTTTTTAATTTATAAAAACAGAGATGTTGCCCAGACTGATCTCAAACTCCTGAGCTCGAGCGATCTGTTATATACTTTTAAACAACCACAAGAACTCACTCACTATCATGAGAACAGCAAGGGGGAAATCCGCCCCCATGATCAAGTTGCCTCCCACCAGGCCCCTCCTTCAACACTGAAGATCATAATTCAACATGAGATTTGGGTGGGGACAGAAGGCCAAACCATATCAGATGGTGATGAATGATCTTATCATCAGCCCTGGCATTTAAGAGTGGAGTGCACCTTGCAATAATTGGTATGAATTTCCAACAACTGATTTCTTCAGGTGTGCTGTGTACTGCCGTGGTTCCACCTGATTCTAACATGAAGGCAAAGCTCAGATTCTTCACCTCTTTCTACTGAAACTGACACTGTGGTGTCACTTCTTCCATCACACTGGTCTCCCCATTTTACAGGCTCCACCTCTCCTCTTCCCCTCACTACCTCATTGTAGGTCTTTCTACACACATCCAAACACTACTGCATTTCAGATTTTACGCCAAAGGGGCTTATGATGATATTTTTCTGGCGAAGTCAAATGTTTACATAAGAGAAAGTCTTGAACCAGCTACTAGGATAATAAAATGTCCTCCAACTTGGCATATTAACAATTTTCATCTTTTACTCCTATCATTAAGCAATACTGAAGGAACCTTGTTTATCTAGTCATGCTAATAAATTATAGACATAGTTCTTTTTTTATTCTTTTGAGATGGCGCTTCACTCTTGTTGTCCAGGCTGGAGTGCAATGGTGTGATATCTACTCACAGCAACCTCAGCCTCCCGGGTTCAGGCGATTCTCCTATCTCAGCCTCCTGAGTACCTGGGATTACAGGCATGCACCACTATGCCTGGCTAGTTTTTTGTATTTTTAGTAGAGACAGAGTTTCTCTTTGCTGGTCATGCTGGTCTCAAACTCCTGACCTCAAGAGATCCTCCCGCTTCGGCCTCCCAAAGTGCTGGGAGTACAGGTATGAGCCACTGCGACTGGCCAGAGATAGTTCTTTTAAAAAATTTTTTATTTTAAGTTCTGGGATACATGTGCAGAACATGCAGGTTTGTTACATAGGTGTACATGTTGTGGTTTGCTGCATCTATCAACCCGTTATCTAGGTTTTAAGTCCTGCATGCATTAGGTATTTGCCCTAATGTTCTCCCTCCACTTGCCCCCCACCCCCAACAGGCCCTTGTGTATGATAGATATAGTTCCTTGTTCAAAGGTGTGTAGTGGGAGCAAACAGTTTGTATGTAGTTTTCATTCATACGTGCCTACATTTTTGACCCCATGATTATTTCAAGTTCTCCATAGATTTCTCAAGTACAGAATGCTTGTCTAATTATTTTGACATATTCCTGCTGGGCACTAAATATCGTGGAGTTTTATGTGAATGCATTTGAACATCAAGTTATATTTTTCTTACTATTTTTTACTTGCTATGGCTTATGAAACTTATGTTCTAAGACTTGCTTAATTTTGATTTATGTTACCAAGTGATTCAAGGTGTCAATGGACTTTTTCCAGAACAGAAATGTGTGGGGCCAGGTCTCACACCTCTAATAAAGAAACAACTCAGACTCCAAGGGTTCCTTGCCTTATTTTAAAATAAACTCTGTTAAAATCCTGTGTGCTGGCAGTGAAGAAATAGATGACCACATATATTTTCTTCTTGAAGGCTCATAATTTTTATGCATATGTGTGCAAAATATAACAATGTGAAAAGAATGTAGACAACTAGATTGCAAAAAAAAAAAAGAACTGGCTGAAAGAATACTTATATGGAGATTATTCCTTGAAAACAGAATCTGTAAGCTTTTCAGATTTTTGAGAGGGCAGGTTAACATTTGAGCTATTATTTTCTTGGTTAATACTATTTTTGCTTTTTTAAAATTTTAGCTAAAAAATATGGGTATAGCTTTCTAAAAGATAGAATCCAGTTTCAAGAATGATGAGGTATTAATTGAAAATCTCAAAATCTTTTGAGATTATTTCTACAAATTAATAGGGCATTTCCTCAGAAAATTTTCTGCATTTATTGTATGTGGACAGTGAGAAAAACGGACAAGAAAAGAACAAGCTTTCTCAGCAAGTGAAAGGTTTCTTGTTGCCATTTTCATCTTCCCTGAGTTTATTATCCTCAGTAGGGATATCAATGTCTTTCCTAATAAAATCACCTTCCAGCCAAAGTGTTAAAAAAGGCAACTACCTACCTTGGGTATATGTCAGTTTACACAGAAAAAATTTAAACAGAGCTTGAAGAAATACAGGAAAGACTTTTGTTAATAATTAATAAGGTACAGGAGCTCTTATTAGACTAGACTGGGCTATGCTGAAATTAACCTGGAGTAACTGTGATTTTTTTTTTTTTTTTTGAAACAGAGTCTCACTCTGTCGCCAGGCTGCAGTACAGTGGCACAGTCTTGGCTCACTGCAGCCTCCGCCTCCTGGGTTCAAGTGATTCTCCTGCCTCAGCCTCCCTGGTAGCTGGTACTATAGATGTATACCACCATGCCCAACTAATTTTTGTATTTTTAGTAGAGACGTGTTTCACCATGTTGACCAGGATAGTCTTGATCTCTTGACCTTGTGATCCATCCACCTCAGCCCCACAAAGTGCTGTTATTACAGGCCTGAGCCACTGTGCCTGGCCAACTCTGATTTCTTACCCACACTCTATGTTCACTGCTGGTCATCAGGAGGGGAGGGCTCTTCTACTCCACACAGTCACTCAGGGATCCACACTGATGAAAGCTCCACCATCCTACAACTCCGCCATGTCAATAGGTAACTTCAGAGTTGGCCATGACCCAGAAGGAGGGTATGGGGCTCTCAAATACTTCTCCAGACAGAAAGTGATGACATCAGCTCTGCGCAGTCCCCATTGGCCAGAACTACTCACATGGCCTCTCCTAAAGCCTGGGCCTGGGAGGTCTTCCTGGAGGCTGAAGGAGGAGAGGAGAACTATACACAGAGCACACAGAGCATGCAGTTTATTGTCTGATGATATGTACTGCAAAGTTATCATATCCAGTATCTCTATAAAACACCTTCCTTTCTAAATCAGTCACACTTACAATTCTTTCTATTCTACTAGGTAATTGAGTTATTTTAGTATTTTTAAATTAACTTTACATTTTTTACTTTCTGACTTTAGGTGAGAATAAGTGAAACAAAGATTATGAAGAAGGAAATAATAAAGGCATAGATATAATCAATAGTGGAAAAATGTCTAGTAACCTTTTAGCCTTCATCTGTTTATAGACTTCATTTGTGTTATTAATAGTACTTTCTTTTTTCTCAACAAAATCATTACTTGAAATTAGATGTAACTGCAAATATGTGAGGATTGATTACAAAATCAATTCAAGAGATATCAAGCTAAAAATATGAAACTATACTTGCACAGTTTCAGTAGACTGTATTTTATTTGTACTTCTTTTCTTAATTACATGCTCATCTTTCCCTGAATCTTAATCTCATGTTCTTTTCCTTCTTCTATCTCATGTTTTTCTTTTTAAATGTCTTTGTCAGTTTATTAAAGTTTTTTACCAAGCAATGTTTTCATGTAGGGCACATAAGGAATAAACAAACATGTCAAAACTGTGTTTATTTAGCACTCACACTTGATTGTATGTTTCGCTGGATATAGAACTTCGTGTACAAATTTATTTTCACTCAGAACTTCAAAGGCATTACCCCCCCATTCTTCAACAGCCCATCTTGCACAAGAAATCTAGTGCTGTTCTTGTTCTTGTTTAGAGATGGTACATTTTTATTCTGTCCATAAACTTTTAGAATTTTCTGTGTACTTTGAAATTCTGAAATTTCACAAGACATAGTCAAATGTATATATATTTTTTGAGACAGAGTTTCAGTCTTTGCCCCAGGCTGGGGTGCAATGGCACACACGATCTCGGCTGACTGCAACCTCTGCTTCCCGGGTTCAGGTGATTCTCCTGCTTCTCAGCCTCCAGAGTAGCTGGGATTATAGGCATGCACCACCATGCCCAGCAAATTTTAAATTTTTATATTTTTAGTAGAGACATGGTTTTACCATGTTCGCCAGGCTGGTCTTGAACTCCTGACCTCAGGTGATCTGCCTGCCTTGGCCTCCCAAAGTGCTGGGATTACAGGCATGAGCCACCGCGCTTGGCCCAGAAGATTTCTTTTTTCCACCCTCTCCCTGGGCTGTGCTTCCTGCTATTTTGCCTTCATTTTCTATCTCTTTCCTCCACCAGTTCAGCAAAATGACCACTGCTAACTCTAGGTTAGCATTCATGGCTGACACCCCAGAAAAAAGGGATGAATCTCTTTCCCAATATTTCAGACAGAATTTCCTGATTATCTTGACTTGGTACTTGTACTCTTTTCTGGATTGGTCATTGTGACAAAGGAGAGTAAGTACTTTGATCCAACTACTTCTTACCACTTCTATCGCTACCACTCTGGTCCAGCAGAAGAGATAACATTGTAATCTTTTCCTTGGATCATTCCAGTAGCCTTTTAATTGGTTTCTCGGTTTATGTCTTTTCTCTCTTTCAGTCTCTTCTCAGTGCTGGAGCCGGAGCTGTTTATGTGTTTGTCAGATCAGAGCCCTGCAAGGCCCCCCCCTTTTTTTTTTTTTTTTTTGAGACAGAGGCTTCCTCTGTCACCCAGGCTGGTATGCAACGGCACAATCTCAGCTCACTGCAACCTCTGCACCCTGCCTGGGTTCAGGCGACTCTCCTGCCTCGGCCTCCCAAGGAACTGGAATTACAGGCAAATGCCACCACCCCTGGCCGATTTTCTGTATTTTAGTAGAGACGGGTTTCACCATGTTGGCCAGGCTGGTCTTGAATTCCTGACCTCAGGTGATCCACCCACCTTGGCCTCCCAAAGTGCTGGGATTACAGGCATGAGCCACCATGCCCAGCCAAGCTTGTCCATTTCACTTTAAGGAAAACTAAAGTCTTCAACAAATAAATTTGTTTATTTAGGGACAGGCTTTCACACTGTTACCCGGGCTAGAGTGCGGCATGGCTCATTGCAATCTCAAGCTCCTAGGCTCAAGTGATCCTCCCATCTCAGCCTCCCAAGTAGTTAGTACTATATAGGCATGCAGCACCATGCAAGGCTGCTTTTTAAACTTTTGTTTGTTTGAAGTGGGGTCTCACTCTGTTACCCAGACCGGAGTGCAGTGGCACTATCTTGGCTCACTGCAACCTCTACCTCCCAGGTTCAGGCAATTCTCCTGCCTCAGCCTCCCGAGTAGCTGGGATTACATATATACATCACCATGCCTGGCTAATTTATTTATTTATTTATTTATTTTTGTATTTTAGTAGAGGCGGGTTTTCACTGTCTTGGCCAGATTGGTCTTGAACTCCTGACCTCAAGTGATCCGCCTGCCTCAGCCTCCCAAAATGCTGGGATTACAGGTGTGAGCCACCGCGCCCGGCCTTAATTTTTAAATTTGTTTTGTTGAGATGGGGATTCTCATTGTGTTGCCCAAGCTGTTCTCACACTCCTGGCCTCAAACAATCCTTTTGCCCTGGCCTCCCAAAGTGTTGGGATTACAGGTATAAGCCATAGTACCTGGCCTAGTTCTCACTTTTCAAAATAACTTTTATTTTGAAATATATATATACGGTGGAAAACATGAAACAAATGGAATAGCTAGATGACTTGTCATGAAGTGTAAATCCTTGCAACTGCCACTTGAGTCAAGAAATAGAATACCATTGGGATCTCAGAATCCCGTTTTGCACCCCTTCCAATAAACAATTCCTGACTGCCCTTCCAAGGTTACCACTCTTCCGCCATTTGTGGTCATTGTGGTTGCATTTTGTTATAATTTTATGACCCAAGTACACTTCCCTAAACACTGTGATCTAGTTTTGCCTGCTGTATTATTTTATATAAATGGAATCATATCGTTTATGTTCTTTTGTGTCTAGCTCCTTTCTCTCAATGTTATGTCACTGTGGCTAGAGTAGTCTTTTTCTTTTTGATTGCTATGTAGTTCATTGTAATGACTGTATCACAATTTATTCATTTTCCCACTGATGGACATTTGGCTTTTTTTTTTTAAACAATTTTTTATTATTTACTTTTTTGTAGAGATAGTTTCACTTTGTTGCCCAGGCAGTCTTGAACTCTTGGCCTCAAGTGATCCTCCCATGTTGGCCTCTCGAATCACTGGGAGTATAGGCATGAGCCACCATGCCCAGCCCTGTTTTTCGTTCTGGTTGTCACTAATGAACTGGATAGAACCATTGTTACACATTTTCAGTGTACATTTGCACACACATCTGAGGTGTGTACACCTGAGAGTGAAAGTTGTAAGCAGACAACATGCATGTAATTAGCTTTAGCAGATGTGGCCAAACACTTTTCCAAAATAATTTTCCACTGGCAATGTTTTGAGCTTTCACTGGTTCTATGATCTTGTTAACACTTGATATTGTCAGTCTTTTAAGATGACACTATTTTGTGGCTGATTATGTTTCATTGCTGTTCTGTTTTGCATTTCCCTGGTTGTTAATGAGGTTAAGTGTATCTCCTATGTATATTGACTGATGGATTTTCCTTCTTCGTGAAAGGCCTAGTAAGTCTTTTCTCATCTTTGTCTTGGGTTTTCTGCCTGTTCCTTATTGATTCACGGCAGTTATTTGTAGATTCTGGATGCATGGTCTTGCACAGGCTATATGTATGGTGCATATCTCTTCTCATTCATTTCCTTGTTTTCTCAGTCCCTAAGGTTGTCTTTTGATGAATAGGAATTCTTACTTCCAGTGTGTTTCAACTTACAGCTTTTCCTTTATGGTTAGAACCACTGGGGGAAATGACAGTATTTTCCATAGATAATACTGAAATAACTGGCTATTAAATTAAAAAGATGAAACTTGATCCCTATTTCAAACCATAATAGAAAATCAATTGCAAGTAGATTGTAGCTCTAATAAGGAAGACAAGACAATACAATTTGTAGAAGGAAAAGTAGGACAATATCCTTATGACCACAGAATAATAAAGATAACAGCAAAGGAAAAGCATTAGCCAGAGTCATTGTCACAGTATTGAATCCTCCAATGAATGAACATGACATCTTTCCATTTATTTGTGCCTTTTTAAAGTTTCTTTCCAAAATTGATTTCTTCATTGAAGTCTTATATGTCTCTTACTAGATTCATTCTAATGTATTTGAATTTTTATGATATTGCTATCTTCTTAAAAATTTTACTTTCAAACTGTTTGTGGATGGTAGAAATGAGATTGATTTTAACATTGGCTTTTGGCTTTGTAGCTAGCAACTTTCTCATGTCCACTTTATTTATTTATTTATTTTTGAGACAGGGTCTGGCTCTGTTACCTAGGCTGGAGTGTGGTGGCACGATCTCAGCTCACGGCAACCTCCAGCCCCCAAGTTCAAGTGATCCTCTCACCTCAGCCTCCTAAATAGCTGGGACCACAGGTGCACACCACTGTGACCAGCTATTTTTTTTTTTTTTTTGTATTTTTGGTAGGGATGGAGTTTCTCCATGTTGCCCAGGCTGGTTTTGAACTCCTGAGCCCCAGCAATTTGCCTACCAGAGCCTTCCAAAGTGCTAGGATTACCAGCATAAGTCACCGCACCTGGCCCACCTTTTAATTTTAATTATTAATGTGTGGATTCTTTCTGCATGTAAAACTGTATCATCTGAAAATACTGACAATCTTGATTTCTTACTTTTTCATCATAATTTTTACTGTTGTTTCCCAGTACTTTTGAGACAATTTGTTAAGTGATAGTGAGAATCTTTGGCTTATTCATCATATCAGAGGAAAAGGTTTCGATGTGTCACCATCCAACATGTGATGTAGGAATAAGGATCTTCTTGTGTATTGAAAATAGTGGAGTAAGGACCTTTTTGTTTTGACTATGGCAGGCATTTGGAGAGTGTTTGGCTTGGCATGGCAGTTCATCTTTGACCCAGCTTGGCTTTAGCTGGGGCGGCTAGGACGGGAGGATCTCTTCTTTCAAGATTACTTTTCCAACCATACTTCTGGATCCCTGGCATCTCTTAGATTCCCAACTTCTACTTGGCATCTCATTGTCCTGGGCCTGCCCACAGGGCGTGGCTCTTTGCAGCACAGCAGGGTCAGAGGAGCTGGAGCTGGTGAATGTCAGTCTGGCTTCCACTGGAGCACATGTTCTCTTTCAGATGTAAAATCCCATGAAGTTGAGTCCATGAGGTCATAGAAATTGCAATTCAACATATCTGTTTCATTCAAAATCAATTTCCAATCGAAACTTTCTTTTCCACACAGGAGTTTAAAAATAATAATCTAAATGTTTGTTGTAGCTGAATTTTAGTACTATGGAGTAAAGAAAAAATCGGTGATTCCTTCCATTTTGTGATGACAGACTTTTACTTTGGCAGTTAAATAAAGGTATCTAGGGCAGGAGGGAGAGAAGAAGGTGCCCGTGTGCGTGGAAGGTGAGGAGGTGGGTGCAGCATGGTGTGTAGGTGAAGTGTGAGTGAGAAAGTGAGCATGTAAAGATGAGAGTGGGTGGACCACAGGAAGCTGGGCGAACCACAGGAAGCTGGATGGGAAAAAAAAGTCTTTGGCTTTACTTAATTAAAAGCAAGAAAAAAGCAACCCAAAGACAAGAGGAAAATCTCACAGGCAAAGTCTATAAAGGGTTGGAAACAAGAAATAAGCCCACATGTGTTCAGGGAAAAGTCAAGTGGCTGGCCAATTGCAGTCTGCTCTGTGATTTTTCCATTGCTTCGAAGTACTTTATATAGTAAGATAGGCTAATTAACAACAACAGCAACCACCAATGAAAGAGCCAATGCTTCCTGGAGAAACAAACAGAAAATTTTCTTTTTGAAAAGTTAGAGTTCTGAGTTTATGATTCTAGTGGTTAAAAAAAAATACTCTATTGAAACTGAAAGAATGTTGGCCTGGCGTGGTGGCTCACACCTGTAATCCCAGCAATTTGGGAGGCTGGGACCGGCAGATCCCCTGAGGTCGGGAGATTGAGACCAGCCTGACCAACATGGTGAAACCCCGTGTCTAACAAAAATACAAAACTAGCTGGATGTGGTGGCACGTGTGTAATCTCAGCTACTTGGGAGGCTGAGGCAGAATTGCTTGAACCCAGGAGGTGGAGGTTGTGGTGAGCCGAAACCATGCCATTGCACTCCAGCCTGGGCAACAAGAGAAAAACTCTGTCTCAAAACAAACAAACAAACAAACAAAGAATGTCAAATTAGGGAGTCAGGACGATTTAATCTTTTTTCTCAAGTTAAATATTGTACTTTGGTGTTTTTCCACTAGGTGTCTCTTTGCATACATGTTATGATTCCAGAGAAAGTGAATCTATTCTTGAAGGCATTTGCTTATGTGGATTGTGTCAGCAAATATCTCAGTTTGGGATGGGGGGTATTTAAGAATGACTTTAAAAACAGTTCTTCCTAAAAAATAAATAGGTGTGTTTTAGTGACATCTCTCATTCTTGCTTTAGATATTTTGGAGACATTAACCCAGATTTGTCAGCAGCTGCAAAATTGAGGTCCTTGTGCCTGCCTGGTTAAGCAGCGTGATATGGTGCAAGTCTTCCACCTGCCATGTGGGGTTCTGACCAGGACATGAGCCCTTCATGATTTCTGAATGAAGCCTCACCTAGGATGCACAATTCCCAAACAAGGTGCCTGCAGCTCTTCAGTGTCTCTTTCTTTCTTTCTTTTTTTTTTTTGAGACAGAGTCTCACTCTGTCACCAGGCACCAGGCTGGAGTGCAGAGGCGCGACCTCGGCTCACTGCAACCTCTGCCTCCTGGGTTCAAGCAATTCTTCTGCCTCAGCCTCCCCAGTAGCTGGGACTACAGGCGTGCGCCACCATGCCCAGCTTATTTTTTTTGTATTTTTAGTAGAGACGGGGTTTCACCATGTTGGCCAGGATGGTCTCGATCTCTTGACCTTGTGATCTGCCTGCCTTGGC
>PVKP010035953.1:0-22845 GCA_004027715.1 Plecturocebus donacophilus | reverse complement strand
TTTTTTTTTTTCTGAGACAAATTCTCACTCTTGTCTCCCAGGCTGGAATGCAATGGTGCAATCTTGGCTTACTGCAACCTCTGCCTCCCAGGTTCAAGCTATTCTTCTGCCTCCGCCTCCCAAGGAGCTGTGATTACAGGTACCTGCCAATTTTTGCATTTTTAGTAAAGAAACGGTTTCACCATGTTGGCCAGGCTGGTCTCGAACTCCTGACCTCAGGTGATCTGCCCATGTTGGCCTTCAAAAGTGCTGGGATTACAGGCATCAGCTACCATGTGTGGCTGAATAACAGCTATTTTTAAAAAAACCGAACAGAACAAGTGTTGTGAGGATATGAAAAAAATTAAACCTGTGTGCATTGTTGATGAATATAAAATGTACTGCTTCTGTGGAAAACCATATGGCAGTTCCTCAAAGTATTAGAAATAGAATTACCATATGATCCAGCAATTCCACTTCCGGGTATATACCCAAAAGAGTTGAAAGTAGTGTCTCAAAGGGATACTTGCACATGCATGTTCATAGAAACATTATTCACAATAGCCAAAATATGATAGCAACCCAGTGTCTGTCAACAGATGAACAGATTTAAAAAAGGTGGTGTATACATACAATGTAATGTCATTCAGCCTTAAACAAGAAGAAAGCTGTGATATATTCTACAATATGGATGAACCTCGAGGACATTTTGTTATGTGAAATAAGCCACTCACAAAAACAAAACTGTATCATTCCACTTATGTGAGGTACACATAGTAGTCAAAATCATAGTGAAAGAAAGTAGAATGGTGGCTGCTAGTAGCTGTGAGCAGGAGGGATAAGGAGTTACTGTTTAATAAGCACAGTTTCAGTTTTGCAAGATGAAGAGTTCTGGAGATAAACAGTGGTGATAGCTACAGAACAATATTTTATTTGTGTACTAGTATCATGGAATTGTACACAAAAAATGGTTATGATGGTAAAATTTATGTTATGTGTATTTTACCGCAAATTTTAAAAACTGGGAAAAAAGTGTAGTAAGTGTATTTAAATCAGATAATATAGAAGACTAGTTTATAACTTTGAGGTAAGACTTTTTTTAATTTAAAAAATACAAACCATAAAGGAAAATGTTGTTTAAATTGACTACATTTAAATACATAATGTCTGTTTACTAAAATATACCATAGAGATCAAAGTCATGCACAAAGAGGTAAAAGAGATCTATAAGACAATCAGTAAAGGACTTAAGTGAAAAATATGTAAAAACAAACAAAAAAAAAACTCTTACAAAGCAAGAAGAAGAAGGTAACCTAATTTTAAAATGGGCAAAGAGCAAACAGGTACTGAGGAGGAAATATGAATGGACCATAAATATATGCTCGCACCTCACTGGTAATCAGTAAAACGCAGATTGAAACCACAATGAGATACCATTTCATACCTATCATAATACCAAGTATGGTTAAATTAAGGATGTGGAGTGAACAAAATATCTTGTGGAAAAATGCACACTCTAGATTCCATTTATATTAGGTTCTTTAATGTAAAACTAAATAATATATATTTTAAGGGATATATAGAAACATCAAATTAATGAAAGTGTTTAACCTTTGGAGAGGGATAAGAACGGGTTGTCCTGGCCAGGCGCAGTGGCTCATGCCTGTAATCCCAGCGCTTTTGGAGGCTGAGGCAGGTGGATCACCTGAGGTCAGAAGTTTGAGATCAGCCTGATCAACCTGGTGAAACCCTGTCTCTACTAGAAATACAAAAATTAGCTGGGTGTGGTGGCAGGCACCTGTAATCCCAGCTGCTTGGGAGGCTGAGTCAGAAGAATCACTTGAACCCAGGAGGCGGAGTTTGCAGTGAACCAAGATCACATCACTGCACTCCAGTCTGGGTGACTGAGCAAGACTGTCTCAAAAAACAACAACAACAACAACAAAAACAAAAAAAAAAACAGGTTATCCTTAGGGAGAGGCACACAAGGAGTGATAAAATATTGATAATGTTCTATTTCTTCAGCTGGGGGGCACAGGTGCTCGTTATTTTTTTTAACCAAACATATATGTTTTATATGTTCTTTTGTATACATATATTTTTCATAAGAAATTCTTATGTAAAAGAGGAAGACCCTTCAGATCTAAAATCTTTTTTTATAACTGGAAATACCACACAATGGATCATTTCCCTGATGATCATAGGTTCTGCTTACACTGTAACCACTGATTCTAAAGATAATAAAATCTTAGAGTCTGAAATGGAGCAAAGGTGTAACCCATGAGTCATCAAGACAAGGTAGGCAGATGTTAAGTACAAAAAATATATATCTATAAGAAAAGTGTATTTGAAAAGATGCAAGGAAGGCAAATTAAGTTTAAAAAATGTAGGGAAGGAAAATCTACAGTACATGTCTTATATATAGCACATATCCTATAGTACATGTATGACCAAGTAGAAATTTTTTTTTTTTTTGAGATGAAGTCTCATTCTGTCACCCAGGCTGGAGTAGAGTGGCTCAATCTTGGCTCACTGCAACCTCCACCTCTCAGGTTCAAGTGATTCTCCTGCCACAGGAGCTCCCTAGTAGCTGCAATTATAGGCTTGCACCACCATGGTCAGCTAATTTTTTTGTGTTTTTTTTGCTTTTTGTTTTAGAGATGGGGTTTCACCATGTTGGTCAGCCTGGTCTCAAACTCCTGACGTCAAATGATCCACCCACCTAAGCCTCTCAAAGTGCTGGGATTATAAATGTGAGCCACCATGTTCAGCCAAGACACAGTAGAAATTTTTTTTTTTTTTTTTTGAGACAGAGTCTCACTCTGTCACCAGGTGATAGGCTGGAGTGCAGTGGCGAGACGTCGGCTCACTACAACCTCTGCCTCCCGAGTTCAAGCAATTCTGCCTTAGCCTCCCGAGGAGCTGGGACTACAGGCGCGCGTCACCACGCACAGCTAATTTTTTTGTATTTTTAGTCAAGACGGGGTTTCACCATGTTGGCCAGGATGGTCTCGATCTCTTGACCTCGTGATCTGCCCACCTCAGCCTCCCAAAGTTCTGGGATTACAGGCCTCAGTAGAAATTTTATGTTGTTTTAGGAGAATTAGGTATATAGAAAACGAGGTAGGTAAAAAGGGACAAACGGTCTCATTTCAAGAAAAATAGAATATAGCCAATTGGAAAAGAAAGAAGATCATAAGGTAACTATAGTACACTCAAGATTGTTTTAAATCTTTCTTCAAAAACAGAAACCTAAAAATTAATTATCTACAAATGCCTTTTCAAAAAATGGGCATTTCCTACACTTACTGTGAAGCTAAGGTAGTTCTTTTTAAAGGCAATCAAAGCTGATACTTTAGTGCAAATACTATTTTTCTAAAGCAATTTTCACTATCTGTTTCTGTTACACTGTAGAAAACTGGTATCCCAAGTTTTTAAGCAACTTTGACAAAAACAAACAAAAGTATGCACTTCTGTTTTGTTTCTGGTAGTACTTAAGCTCTAGCCCAGCAGTGAAAGACTGCTTTCTGGGCTACTGTTTCTGATATTCATCTGTCCCGTTTATTTTCCACACTAGCACATTCTTTGCCTACTTCTCTAGTCCAAGTGATCAAGTTTATAGAGCACTGATTTCTTATATCAGCTTAATCCTAGATAAGCTTATCTTGGTACCTTTTGACATACTATTCCCAAGTACTAATAACATGGACTGTGGAAGCAAACAACTCTGAATTTGAATACTAGATCTATAATATAGAAACTATGGTACTTCTGGCAAGTCACTTATGCTCTCTGAATCTCAGATTCCTTATACATTCCAATGATTAATAATAATAATGCCTACTTGGGAAGAATTGACTATTTTTTTTTTTCAGACAGTCTTGCTCTGTTGCCAGACTGGAGTGCAGTGGCACAATCTCTGCTCACTGCAACCTCCACCTCCCGGGTTCAAGCAATTCCCCTGGCTCAGCCTCCTGAGTAGCTGGGACTACAGGTACATGCCACGCCCAGCTAATTTTCTGTATTTTAGTGGAGACAGGGTTTCACCATGTTGGCCAGGATGGTCTCAATCTCCTGATTTTATTATCTGCCTGCCTCAGCCTCTCAAAATGCTGGGATTACAGGTGAGCGCCACTGCACCCGGCCAAGAAATGACTTTTATATGCTTCAATTTATTCACGTCTTAAGGGTAGATTTAGGTACAGGTGGTAGGATGCTCAGTTCTACTCAGAGACTCACTTCCCAGTTGTTATCTCTGGGTATAGTCTTCAAACACCACCCTCAATTCTAGTAGTCAGCAGAGATGCTTTTCTGCTGTCTAGCCTTCGTGGCCCCTGTAAGACCTACAGGTCTCTAGGTACTAAGATAAAAACTACCTGTAATATGGTCCTTAGGGTCCTTATCTAAATTTTAGCTCTCGTGCTGATTTTGCAAATATCTTTCTTGCCCTTTTCTTGGGAATCACTGTATGTTCCCATTCTGGATTGCTTACCTTGATGCCTTTTTCTTTCTAACTTGTCTGAAAAATACTTACTTACCTAGATAAGGTCAGTTATCTGCCTTCTTTTTTAAGCTGTCATAAGATTTTTCTCAAGAGAGACTGCTGGCTACTATGAGGCTCTGTTTTCTCTATTATCCTCACACCCCATCCAATTCTCTCATAAAAACGTTCCACAATATCATGTTATAGAAAATAAATTAGGAAAAAAAAAAAAAAAACCCAGGTTCTAATTTCAGTCCTTTTATTTACCAAATACATGACTTTCACCAAATCATTTAACTTACCTCTGAGTTAGTTTTTCATCTGCAAAACAGTGATAATATGTCCTAAGACACATAATTACTTAAGAGGTTGAAGATCAAATGCAGTATGAATATGCTTGGAAACTACAGTTCTATAATATAATACAGAAGGTATTAACCATTCAACAAAGAGATAGAATAGTGGTGAAGATAAAGGAATCTAAATTCAAACTGCCAGAACTGGAATCCTGGCTCAGTCATGTACTAGCTCTACCTTTTAATATGTAAAATGAGGATATAGTACCTATTTCATATGACAATAGCTTGATGATGTTAGCTACCATTGCTATCACTAACTGCCTACTATGTGTTAGGCATTCTACTAGATACTGGTAATAAAATGGAATTAAGACTGACAGGGCTAACATCTTTGCCAAAACCTCTATCTCCTACTCCATATACTACGTTTTCTAAGTCATTTATGTCATATGTACTGTAGAGCAAAGAAAAATCTGAGTAGTAAAGCATTTCAGAACATCAGGATAAGATTCCAGAATTCCACTATTTCTTTTCTATAATAATTGCCAGTGAATACTCCAGTGGTTCTAGTATTTCTTTTCCTAATCCATCACTTGAGTTGAAACTTTCCTGATGACTTCTGGGTAAACTATCTGGGATGTTTCTATCAAATGTAAATAATCTAACATAGCATTTCTCAAAGTAACATCTAAAGACCATCTGCTTCCCAATCACCTAAAATGCTAATTAAAAGCAGATTCCTAGGTCCTATTTCAGATCTATTGATTCCAAAGCTCTGGCTGGAAGATGGGAGAGTCTGTATTTGTAATAAATCCCTGTGTGATTTTTATGAAAACCTGATGTGAGAACCACATACCCAAGAGGAAAAAAACTTCCACTACCCAAGAAGTTTTTTCCAAGAGGAAAAAAACTTCCACTTCATAACCAAAGGAAATTCTGAGCAATAATCCAAACCTTCATGAAGGAGAAAAATTTTAATCCTCAGAATAAATTTTCACATGCCTCTGTTAACAGGGTGGAGACAACAATTCATGGAGACTGAGACCATAAGTGGCTTGAATATGTGCATTTTAACTGTCTGTATTCAATACATTTCTATTCTAGAGGCTAAGAGAATGGGTGGAAAGGGGACATACTGCAAATGCTTACTTAAATTTCAGAAGAAACAAATAAAACTGTATTGCAATAGTCACATCTGTTAAAACTGGGGTTTCATAATCTCAGAAAATGGAACCACTGTCTCTTAAACTCAGCCAAGTCATGACAGACCTCCCGGCTCCACTTCTCCATGCCTACCACAAACCTTGGATAATCTCTCAAATGTTAACCTTGCCTACCGGAGGTCAAGCTGATCCTGTGACCATTACAACAATCAGAGGCAAGGAGATGCACGGTCTTTTGATTAAAGTAAACCGAAATAACCAATTAAAATTTACATTTGTGCCTCTTGGTCAAATTAACAGTTATAGAAGAGATCTCACTGAGACGTGTAAGAGAAACACGCAGCTCTGAACTTTGCAAATAATAATAATTTGACATAACAATTTCTAAACAACAAGCTAATATTAACAAATATTAACAAATATTAATTTGTAAAGAACAAAATATTTCTTTACCCGCCAAGCCACAGTGGCCTGAGACACTCTCTGGTTCAGAAAATGAAATAAATGCCTTAGAAAGCTTTTGTTCCTAAGATGCTGATGAGTTTAGCACTGTGACTGCAAGAAGTCGGGAACCCACAACAAAAAGACGCCCAGCCTACCCACACTAACGGTCCAGAACTAGGTCTGGAGCAGCAAGGCGGGCGGGGCCGCGATTTCTCCCGCATCGCTGCGCCGGTTCTCCTCCGCCTGCGTGAGCACCGCCCACCCACTCGCGGTGTGAACATACTGGGTCTCGCCTCTCCTTTCCCCTCCCCTCGGCTTGGTGCTGAATCATGAGCCCAATGCCTCCAAAAGGTAAAATCAAAGAACAAAGCCACCCTTGGGGCTGATCTGAATGGGGTACCAGCTCGGGGTGGGGCAGAAGGCTGGAAACCACAACTTTGCTCCCCTTCTTCCCCAGTTCCCCCACCCAACCCCCAAATTAAGGGGAATACTGCAGTGCTCAGGAATTCCCAAGAGGGTGGCCCTTCTCCCGGTTGCTCAGGTCTGCCACGGTCCGCCTCATTGTTCCAGCGCGCGGCCCGCCGCCGGGAGCCCGCGCCTTGCAGGGCCAGAGAGTTGGCGGCTCCCTGGGAGGGGTTGGGGCTTGGCCTGCTCTAGATCCCCAACCCCTCACCCCTCTCCGCCTGGTAACTACAACCCCCTGCCCACCCCCATAGCCTTCCTCCCAATCGATCGCTAAGACCGAGCCCACAAGTCCCCGGAGGCGCCTGGTGGGTGCTGTCCAAATGCTGGGAGGAGGCGGGAGGGGGGTGGGGAAGAAGGAGCTGGAGGCCCGGCCTGCGCGAAGCTGCAGCCCTCGCCCGGATAGCGCGATTCGGTGACGCGGGTACCGCTCGGCCATGGTTCCTCCGGCCAAACGGGGAGCAGCTCGGCTACGGCCCGTCTCCCAGCCGTGGACGCAGGTACCAAGCAGCCCTTGGCCCTCCTCGTCTCCAGAAGCAGAAAGCGGAGGGCCAGAACCCATGCAGGCTGCAGAAGTTCTCATTTGCTACTCACCCCAACTGTTTCTGTCCCTGCGGTTCTTGGCCATGGTGGTCCAGGACCTGGTGGCGGTGAGGCGCTGTCACTGCGCTCGCTGCCTTCTCCGGGGCCGCAGGTTGCTAGCAGTGGGCGGCTCCGTGCCCGCGCTGGGCGCAGTTCGCTCAGACTCTGAGGATGTTGCTGTGGCGCTGGAGGGAAGGAGTGGGGAGGAAAAGGGAGGAGAAAGCAGATGAACCAAGCTCAGCATCACAAGCCCGAGTTTACACAAATACCAGCGTCACACCCTCCCTACCTCAGCCCACCCCCAGAGCGTGAAGACAGTGATAGACCATGTACTGCAACATTTTCAACGGAAAACACACACAAATAAACAGCACCCCCCTCGCCCACACTCTCAAATAATTTAACAGCTTTATCTAGCCACAGAAATATACAAAGCAATATACTGCATGATTCTAGATGTTCAAATACCTGTTTCAAGCACAGTTATACATTAGTACAAATGAGCTGGCAACATTTATATAGCCAAAGTAGCTAAAATAATGTGCAATTATCTACCAGGCACCCATTTTTTTTCCACTTTAAAAGCAAGGTCATGTTAGTAAAGAGGGTGTCATGCATGCATTTTTGAATATATATATTGAGTAGTCTGTCTTAAAATTAGAATAGCAAAATTTATATTAAGAAGATCAAGATAAATGAAAATTGTAGATTCATTATTATCTGTAACTCAATATCCACTGGGTAAAATTCCAAAGATAGGTTTTCAAAGATAAGGTCCAGACTTACAATCCAATAGCAATTATTTGAGCTGAAATCATACTACATAGCCTGGGTGGGCCCTGGCAGCCATAAAGGTTGCACGCAATTTTGAAGCAAAAAGAAAAACAAAATTCTCAAAATATTCTCAATCTCTCCATTTTCACTGCTTTCTTTCTCTCTGCTACAGACTTAATTGTTTTCAGTAATCTGGAAACACTGCCCTTTTATACTACCTGACCCTCAAGATACCATCATCCCATCCCTTACAGTGTTCTCCTGCCATTTGGTTGTTACCCACACTCTCTACTGATCGGTTCTTAGGAGATCACTGCCAGCCTCTTAATTACCAGATCCATGATCTCTGCTAATTCCTCATTGTAAGCAACTCCTCACGCTACATTGTCTCAATGTAATTTACTATGATGGCCTCAGATAGGACCTCCTCCATGCTGATGATTCTCAAATCTATACTTTAGTCTTCCACCCCCTATAACAGAGAACATTATAGCAGAGGTGTGTTTATAACTGCCTGAGGTTATCCTCACATTGTTTTCCCACTGACATTTCAACCTCGACATATCTGAAAACAAACTCCCCAACCACTGCCAAATCTTATGCATTATATTTCAGTTACTGGTTTCAGTGACCACAGAGCTGTGAACACTGTAACCAAGTTTATATTATGGTTTTAAAGAGGTCTGTGTTCAACAGAGTTGAAATGACATTAGTGAAACAACATAGGAAGACAGACTTTATCTCAGCCCTGTACCTATAAACCAAGTTCACAGACAAAAAGAAGTGTGGTCTGCTTTTCTTATAATCCTTTACTATCATTCTCAGCTTACATTCCAGCCTAAAAATCCCATTCATGTGAATCCCATTTTTAAAAAAGTACAATATATTACACAAAAAAAGGAAAAAGTTATATAATTCAACATCTATGCCTAATTGAAAAAGAAATTTATTTTTTAAAACCTGTTGCCTTTATAATTGGTAAGTAATCTATGGGTTAATACTCTGAAACTATGTGAAGCACACAAAAAAATGCTTAAATAAATAGCTCTCTGTATATGACTTTTTGTACTGTTGGCCAGTAACTTTTCATCCACTAATTTTAGCATCCATTGATCCTTGCCTGAATCAATTTCATATTAGTGATTTTTAAATGGAGACTTTAAAATAATTATGTCTTTTTTTTTTTCCCCCAGAGTCTCCCTGTGTCACCCAGGCTGGAGTGCAGTGGCGTGATCTCAGCCTACTAAAACCTTAGCCTCTCAGGTTCAGGCGATTCTCATGCCTCAACCTCTTGAGTAGCTGGGATTACAGACACTCACCAGCAGGCCTGGCTGTTTTTGTCTTTTTAGTAGAGATGGGGTTTCTCCACTTTGCCCAGGCTGCTCTCAAACTCATGAGCTCAAGCGATCTGTCCACCTCAGCCTCTCAATGTCATGTCTTTTAAATTAAGTAGCTGGCATTCCCTCTCCCACTTTTCTATGTTGAGTCCCACTTTAAACTAATGGAATCTTTAAAAAAAAAAATAGTGTTGTTCATTACCATTCTTTTTTGATGCCTAAATTGCCCTAAATTTGGCCAAGGGTCAGCTTGTGTGTCCTTTTAACATTTGTCTTTGAGCAGTTCCCTGTTTTCTGGTACAAAACATGTTTCAGGTGTCCTTTGTGTTTTCCCTGTGTTAGAACTAGAATAGCCATTTCTCTAAGATGCTCTGGCTACTTTTTATGCAAAAAGGCATTTAGAAACCAAGATGGGGGTGCTGGTTGTGCTCATTGCTGGCTTAAGTATTGCTGTTTCTAGACCCTCCTTTCAGTGGACATTGCTAGAACACATTTTTTTAAATCATAAGTTTAATCTACTCAGAAGAAATACCTTCAATAATATGAACATATAAATATACATGGTTATTTACTACAGCACTTTTTGTTATTGTAAAATACTAGAAACAACCTAAATGCCTACATATAGATGAGTGGTTGAATACATTGTAATACACACATACAGTGAAATGCTATGTAGGTATGGAAAAGAATACAGAAGATTTTTATAAGCTAATACAGAGTGATTTCCAGAATACAATGTTAAATGGGGAGGAAAAAGTGCAAACAATGTACCATTCTGTAAAAAGAAAAGGATATGAAAAAAGTAGCTGTTCATCTGTGAAACATAAATACAGCAAGAATAAACCAGAAACCAATGAGATTTGTTACTTACAGGAGATGGGTGGGAATAGAGTAGAAATGATGGAAGAATGGGAAGAGGGTAGTAGGGATTAGGGGGACTGATACTTTTCTAAGTGTAATGCTTTTACGTAATTCTGAGTCTTAGAACAGTAATGTTTCACATTCTCCAGAATAAGTTTAAAAATACTTACTATGGTGACTATAATAAAAAAAGATAACAACGAGTGTTAGTAAGGATGTGGAGAAATTGGCACCCTCATACACTGCTGATGGAAATAATTGAAAATTGTGTATCTACTTTGGGAAAAAGTTTGGCAGTTCCTCAAAAAGTTAAACACAGAATTACCATATACATTAGCACCCCTAGATATATACCCTAAAGAAATTACAATATATGTGCATACAAAAACTTATACATGAATATTTATAACAGCATTATTCATAATAGCCAAAAGGTAGAAACAATCCCAGTGTCAAATAACTAGTGAATGGATAAACAAAATGTAGTATATCCATATAATAGAACATTATTTGGTCATAAAAAGGAATTGAATACTGATACATGCTACAACATGGATGGACCTTGAAAACATTATAGTAAATGAAAGATGCCAGCCACAAAGACCACACATTATATGATTCCATTTATATGAAATTTCCAGAATACGCAAATCTAAAGAGGCAGAAAGTAGATTAATTATTGCTTAGGGATGGAGGAAAGGAGTGGGAGGTTGGGGAGAAACTGGAGAGTGACTGCTAATGAGTATGAGGTTTCTTTTTGGGGCAATGACAATGTTTCAGAATTCATTATGAAATCGACTTTACACAACTCTTTGGGTATACTAAAAGCCACTGGATTAGGCTGAGTGCAATGGCTCATGCCTGTAATCCCAGCACTTTGGGAAGCTGAGGTGGGAGGATCACTTGAAGCCAGTAGTTCCAGACCAGCCTGTGCAACATAGCAAGACCCCATCTCTATAAAAAATACAAAAATTAGCTGGGTACAGTGATGACCAGAGGCTGAAGTGGGAGGACCCCTGAAGCCCAGGAGTTCAAGGATTCAGGCCACTGCACTCCAGCCTGGATGACAGAGCAAGAACCTGTCTAAAAAATTAAACAAAACAAAAACTCCACTGAATTGTACAATCTAAGTTGGTGAATTGTATAGTATGTGAATTATGTCTCAATAAAAATGTTTTAAAAAGGCAAATATCAAGTTCATTTTAAATCAGAATAAAAGAAGAAAAGGTATTACTCCATTTGAACTTTAGTACTTTAGATCCTCTCTCTTCCTGACTCTTCTGAGATGTTACCCCACAAACTATTCTCTTCCCTCTGTATCTTCAACTACTTTTTCTTCCATTGGTTCTTTCACCATGCTCATTTTCCTCCATCATAAGTAAAGGGCTCCCTCAATCAGAAGTTTCTCAATAGTTGATGCTTCAATTTGCACCTTTCCTCTATAAATAGCAATCTTAATTAAGTATTTATGTCAATCAGAATGCTTTTGGCTGTAACTCAAAATGTCTTAACCAAAAAAATGGCATTTACTTTCACACAACAATTTGTTTAAAAATAGATTGATTCTATGGTGGTCAATTCATCAGCTCAGTGGTATCATGAAGTATATTCATTAGGATATAGCTTTGGCTGCTATAAAAATTACAATGGCTGAAATAAGACAAATATTCATTTCTTTCTTATGAAATAATCAGCATAAGCCATCCAGGGCTGATACTGTAGTTTCAACATATGAAGGAACTAAAGTTCCTCATGCCTTTTTCCATCGTTCACTTGGGAGTTCCATCATATGATCCATGATGGCTGCTCTAGTGTGGACACACACATTTTTGTTTTAGCTATACAGAAAGGTAAAAGGGAAGAAGGGAATATACCCATTCTCTCTAAGAGTACAACCTAGAAGGTGCACAAATCATCTCCACTCAAATACCATTGACCTACCACGTCCCACCTCATTAATAAATATACCATGTATGCAACAAAAATGTTGGGGTCTAATAGTAAACAAAGAAGAGAAATAGATGTTGGAAATAACCAGAAGACCTTGCCAAAAAGACTAAGGTTGCACTCAGTCATCTTCAGTGTGCTGGTGTTATGAGAAAAAAATCCAGGATTGTGTAGAAAAAATGTTCCCCCAAGCTGGGAGGCAACCAAGAGACCAAAGAATGACTCAGACAAGTCCAGTCCAGTGAGTGGATGAATTTGTGAGGACTTATACAGGGCACTTCTGGGCAGCAGCAGGACAGCTCTAGAGATCCATGCCACCTCCCATCTCTAAACTGCTTTTAAACAGTTTTCCTGTAACTTCTTTGCCTACTGCGTTTGAGTCTGAGATGTTTGGGTTCTCAGGGACACTTGCTCCTCCAGTGGGCACCATGGTCTTGGCTCACTGCCCAGCCTCCCAGGTTCAAGCAGTGGACGTATACCCTAAGTAACCTGGTGGGGACACATCACTCTACAATCCACCCCACTCTCCAGCACTTACATTCTTCCCAGCAATCTTGCATGAAAGTCCTTGAGTGGGTTATGAGGAGAAGAACTATACAGACCTGTAATGTATAGCTATGGCTTGAGTGTACAAGCCATAAAAGCAGAAGCTAACTACAATTATGATGCCTGTTAGCAAAACACAACTCCAATGAGTAGGAAAGGTGTATAACCAATTTGAGAATGAGTCAAAGAAGCCTAACTGGGTTATATCATGAATTTGAGTTGACAAATGATTTAAAACATTTGTGACATTATTCTCTTTATCAGGCATATAGGCACAACAGGTAGTGCTTATAAGGGTACATATTGGTTTTTGTGGTTTTAAAAAAACTTCTTTAAAAATTCAATAGTTTTAGGGGAACAGATGGTTTTTTGTTACATGGATAAGTTCTTTAGTGGTGATTTCTGAGATTTTGCTGGACCTGTCACTGGAGCAGAGTACACTGTACCAAATTGTAGTCTTTTATTGCTCACCATCCTGACCCTTCACTCCGAGTCACCAAAGTCCATTATATCATTCTCATGCCTTTGCATCCTCATAGCTTAACTCTCACTTTTAAGTGAGAACATACGACATTTGGTTTTCCATTCCTGAATTACTTCACTTAGAATAATGGCCTCCAACTCAATCCAAGTTGCTGCAAAGGCCATTATTGCATTCTGTTTTATGGCTAATATTCCATGGCATATATATACCACATTTCCTTTATCCCCTTGGTTGATGGACATTTGGCTTGGTTCCTTATCTTTGTAATTGTGAATTGTGCTGATATAAACATGTGTGTGCGTTTGTCTTTTTCATATAATGACTTCTTTCCCTTTGGATAGATACCCGGTAGTGTAATTGCTGGGTCAAATGGTGGTTCTACTTTTAGTACTTCAAGGAGTATCCATACTGTTTTCCTTAGTGGTTGTACTAGTTTACATTCCCATTAGCAGGTAAAAATGTTCCTTTTCACCACATCCATGCCAACATCTTTTTTTTTTTTAATTTTTAAATTATGGCCATTTTACAGGAGTGAGGTTGTATCTTATTGTGGTTTTGATTTGCATTTCCTTTATAGTTAGTGATTTTGAGCATTTTTTCATATGTTTGTTGGCTGTCTATATATATGCTTTCGAGAATTGTCTATTCATGTCATTACCCACTTTTTTTTTTTTGAGACAGTGTCACTCTGTCACCCAGGCTGGAGTGCAGTGGCATGACCTCAGCTCACTGCATTCTCCTGCTTTAGCCTCCTGAGTAGCTGTGACTACAGGCGTGCACCACCATGCCCGGCTAATTTTTTGTATTTTTAGTAGAGACAGGATTTCACCACGTTGGCCAGGCTGGTCTTGAACTCCTGACCTTAAGTGATCTACCCACCTAGGCCTCCCAACATGCTGGGATTACAGGTGTGAGCCAACATGCCTGGCCCCATTTATTTATTTTTGTTTTTGTTGCATTTGCTTTCGGAATCTTAGTCACGAATTCTTTGCCTAAGCCAATATTTAGAAGAGTTTATTTGATGTTATCTTCTAGAATCTTTATGGTATCAGGTCTTAGATTTAAGTCTTTGAACCATCTTGAGGATTTCTGTATAAGGTGAGAAGCGAGGATCCAGTTTCATTCCTCTAAATGTGGCTTGACAGTTATCCCAGCGCCATGTGTTGAATAGGGTATCTTTTCCATACTGTATGTTTTTGTATGCTTCATCAAAGATCAGTTACCTGTAAGTATTTGGCTTTATTTCTGGGTTCTCTGTTCTGTTCCATTGGTTTACATGCCTATTTTTATACCAGTACCCTGTTGTTTTGGTAACTATAGCCTCGTAGTAAAATCTGAAGTCAGGTAAGGTGATATCTCCAGATTTGTTCTTTTGCTTAGTATTGCTTTGGCTATGTGGGCTCTTTTTTGGTTCCATTTGAATTTTAGGATTTTTTTTCTAGTTCTGTGAAGAATGATGATGGTATTTTGATGCAAATTGCATTGAATCTGTAGACTGCTTTTTTTGGCAGTGTGGTCATGTTCACAATATTGATTTTACCCATCCATGAGCATCGGATGTGTTTCCATTTGGTTCTGTCATCTATGATTTCTTTCAGCAGTGTTTTGTAGTTTTCCTTGTAGAGATCTTTTACCTCCTTGGTTAAGTATATTCCTAAGTATTTCATTTTATTGCAGCTATAGTAAAAGGGACTGAGTACTTGATTTGATTCTCAGCTTCATCATTGTTGGTGTATAGCAGTTCTACTAATTTGTGTACATTGATTTTGAACCCTGAAACTTTACTGAATTCATTTATCAGATCTAGGAGCTTTTTGGATGAGTCTTTAGGGTTTCCTAGGTACACGATCATATTATCGGCAAAGAGCAACAGTTTGACTTCCTCTTTTCAAATTTGGATGCCCTTTCTTTCTTTTGTCAGACTGCTCTGACTAGGACTTCCAGTACTATGTTGAGTAGAAGTGGTGAAAGTGGGTATTGCTGTCTTGTTCCAGTTCTCAGAGGGAATGCTTTCAACTTTTCCTTGTTCAGTATTATGTTGTCTGTTGGTGTGTCACAGATGGCTTTTATTACCCTGAGGTATGTACCATCTATGACAATTTTTTAGAGTTTTTGCCATAAAAGGATGCTGGATTTTACCAAGTACTTTTCCTTTACCTACTGAGATGATCATATAATTTTTGTTTATGTGAGGTATTACATTTACTGATTTGCATATGTTAAACTATTCCTGCATCCCTGGTATGAAACCCACTTCATCATGATATATTATCTTTTTTATATGCTGTTAGATTCTGAAAGTAGTGGGGTTTTTTTTTAAAGATTTTTACATCTATGTTCATCAGGGATAATGGTCTTTAGTTTTCTTTTTTTTGTTATGGCCTTTCCTGGTTTTGGTATTAGAGTGATACTGCCTTCATGGAATGATTTAGAAAGGATTCCATCTTTCTCAGTCTCTTGAAATAGTTTCAGTAGAATTGGTACCAATTCTTCTTTGAATGTCTGATATAATTCAGCTGTGAATCAATCTGGTCCTGGAATTTTTTTGTTGGCAATTTTTAAATTATTCATTCACTCTCGCTGCTTGTTATTGGTCTGTTCAGAGTTTCTAATTCTTCCTAATTTAATCAGGAGAGTTGTACATTTCCAGGAATTTATCCATCTCCTCTAGATTTTCTAGTCTGTGCACAGAAATGTGTGAATAGTAGCCTTGAATGATCTTTTGTATTTCTGCAGTATCGGTTTAATATCATTTTGTTTCTAATTGAGCTTATTTAGATCTTCTTTCTTCTTTTCTTAATCTCACTAATGGTCTACCAATTTTGTTTATCTTTTCAAAGAAATAGCTTTTTGTTTCATCTATCTTTTGTATTTTTTGTTTGTTTCAATTTCATTTAGGTTCTGCTGTGATCTTTCTTATTTCTTTTCTTCTGCTGGGTTTGGGTTTGGTTCTTGTTTCTCTAGTTCCTTGAGATGTGATGTGAGGTTGTCTATTTGTGCTCTTTCAGAATTTTTGATGCAGGCATTAATGCTATGATCTTTCTTCTTAGTACTGCTTTTGCTGTATCCCAGAGGTTTTGATAAGTTGTGTCACTATTATCATTCAATTCAAAGAATTCTTAAATTTCCATCTTGATTTCATTATTAACCCAAAGATAATTCAAGAGCAGATTATTTAATTTCTATTTATTTGTATAGTTTCGAGGGTTTCTTTTGGAGTTATTTTCCAGTTTTATTCCATTCTGGTCTGAGAAGATACTTGATATTATTTTGATTTTTTAAAATTTATTGTGACTTGTTTTGTGGGCTAAGGACACATATCTTTGGATCTCCATGGCACTAGCTATCAGGCCTTCATGTGGAAGCAATCCCTAGGGAGCCTGGGTTGTCTTGTTGGTGCTGTTGAACCAGTCACTCCAGTTCTGTCAGGAAAAAGGCAGAACATCTCAAGGCATACCATTACCACTTAACAGGGGGAGGTATCCACATACCCCACAATAGAACTGGTTGCTGACCGTTGCTGTAGCCACAGCCTAGTTCAGGAAGACATTACCAGCTGCCATGGATAGCAAAAACAAGGTAAACACAGGTGTTCAGCAGAGATCCTCAAGGTGTATCCACTCCTTGTAACATTATTATTGCTGTATTTTCTCCCAGTGGCTCTATTAGGGAAGCTGCCAAAGGCTTCAGTTCTGGCTTACAGTACCACACATGGCTTCCCTCCATAGGAGTGGGCATAGTAGCCAACTGGTAAGCTTCCAGCCTTGCCCATGCTATCTGCACTATGACCATTCCAACAGTTATCAGTGCTGCTGTATGCTGATATCATAAGCCTCTGGGATCAGCTGGGATCACCTATCCTCTGGCAGTCTTCATTTATCCTCTAGCATCATAAAACCAGTCCAGTATAGGGGCACTTTCCAGCTCAGCTTCAGGTCCACATAGCCATCATCACTTGGCAGATCCGCTGGTGTTCTTAGGAGAACAGTATGGCTTCTGCTTCAGAAGCATGGCTCAGTGTCTCAGAGGTATGCCTGAGAGTTTGCAGGGCCTATTTCACAGGCCTAGCCAACTATTCGTAGGAAGTGATGCCATGTGTATTAGTGGGTAACTCATTTAAAATTTTTATGGCTTCAGGGAGATTCTTAGTCCAGGAACTTAGCCATTCTGGGACAGTACATGTAATCGGTTTTTTACAGGCCATTCTTGTTTTTCTAGAAGTCCTACCCCTGTTGGGTTATATGGTAGTGGAACCTTCAGTCTGATGTTCACAGTCAGAACAAAAACCTTCAGGTGTTTTGTTTTCTACCTGTGTTTTCTACACAGGTTAAGGTATACTTTTCCCTACCATTCCAGGACATAGGACCAATACAATTGACTTGCCAGTCCTGTGGAGGTTGTATGGCTTTATCTATGTGACCTGGTACACAGAAAATCCTTCTAGATCTCAGCTGTGAGTAGGTCTCACAGTTATGAACAGCTGCTAGAATAACTGCACAGAGGATGTGGGTGCTTGCTGCCTTTGCTGTGGCCCATGCTGTGGCTGCTCTTATGATGTACCTATATGGTGATAGGGTGTCAGTATCCATCAGTACCATGAACACTAACCATTGGTATTGGGAGCCTTTGCTAGACCCATCAATGTACCAGGCCCTTGTGGGTATTGGTGGGATCCCCTTATATATGATGGTTGTTGGCCTGATAGGTGGTTCCATTGCCATTTTGGCTCCCTCTACTTGTTCAAAGTGAATGGGTCCAAGCGCCTCCTGTAGTAGCTGACTTAAAATACTAGTAAACAGGACACCCCTTTGTTGTAGACAGCATGCCATTTCTGCAGGGTGTGTAATTGTGCCACCCCAGGGGTGGGCTTGGTTAGAAAGCCTTCCATCCACCTTTTATGGGGTAGACAGCTTTTACTATGTGGTCTGCTTTCTGGTGGTGATGGCTTCTGCTTGTTGTAATGCCCTATACACAGCTAATAGCTGTTGCTCTAGGACTATATAGTGGGATTCTGCCCCCTTTCATAATTGAGACCAAAACCCTACAGTCACCATTCCCATTGGCTGCCTTTGCCATAAACCCCAAGTCATCCCTGTGGCATCTCTACTGACTTCTAATACAAAGGATACTGTGGCAGTGGGACCCCTAGTGCTTGGGCTTGTTTCACCAATATTTTTGCTTTGTCAAAAGCCTCTTGCTCTATGTGTATCCAGTCCCATTTTTTATCCTTTACTGGGATATACAATGGGCTGAGGGTTTATGCCAAATGAGGAATGAATATCCTCCAGTAGCCCAGTTAACTTAGGAAAAACTACAGTTACTTTACTGTCTGGGGAACAAACTTCTGTACTACTTTATCAATGACAGCTCCAGGTATGTTTCATGTCTTAGTTGACCAGGTAACTCCTAGGAATTTGATGGCTATCCTGGGCCACTGTATCTTTTGGGGGTTGACTTTCCAACCCTTGTCCTTTTGGCCATCCAAGGTGGTTTGTAGGGTAGTCTCTGATCTGCAAGACACTCTGAAGTTAGCATGATATCATTAATATAGTGAAACACGGAGATTGAGGAAGGCAAAGAGAGTCTAGATAGGTACTATGCAACTATACTGTGACAGATAGTACATTTGTGCAGATATCCTTTTGGTAGTACCTGGAAAGTAACTGGCCCTCCCAAGTGAAGGCAAAGTGGTCTTGTAAATCTTCTGCTAAAGGAATACTGGAAAAGGTCAATCATAGCATGGACACTTCCCAGCTTAAGGACTACTTGCTCTAGCAGTTAAGCAATATTGGGTACAGCAGCAGATATGAGCAACACCATCTTGTTTAGCTCATGGTAGTCTACCATCACTCTCCAGGTGCCATTTGGCTTTTTCACTGGCCATACAGGGCTGTTGTAGGGGTTCTAGCCTATTTGTACCTTATATAACTTCTGGATTGTTTGGGTGATCTCAGAATATCACCCTGATAGGCAGTATTATTTCTTGTTCATTGCCTGCCTGGGCTAGGGCAAGTGTACAGGCACCTATGTGGCCCATCCCCTTTTTGTTCCTTGATTTCTTTTCAGACTCAGTCTTTGTTTTTATTCAGCTCATAGAGGTCCACCAATGCTACCCCCACATAATAGATTTTATTTCCCATTAATGGGCACCGAAGTGCAACCAGACCAGGTGCAGTGGCTCACGCCTATAATCCCAGCACTTTGGGAGGCCAAGGCAGGTGGATCAGAAGGTCAGAAGACTGAGACCATCCCGGACAACATGGTGAAACCCCGGCTCTATTAAAACAAAAAAAACTAGCCAGGCGTGGTGGCACACGCCTGTAGTCCCAGCTACTCGGGAGGCTGAAGTAGGAGAATCACTTGAACCCAGGAGGCAGAGGGTGCAGTGAGCCAAGATTGCACCACTGCACTCCAGCCTGGCAACAGAGGGAGACTCTGTCTCAAAAAAAAAAGTGCAACCAATGCCCTATATTATAACTGGAAGTCACTCAGACATTCACTGAGTACTTAAAATAATTTTAAGATTTAAAATTACACAAGAGTTCACCTATAAGCATTTATCTGATTCACATTTATCTAATTCATTTTTAGCAGTTTATCTAGATTACTGGTGAGAACTGAGATATCAGACAAAGCTAATCACTATTCTAACTTATTTTCCTGATAACCATTTTTTTTTGAAATGGAATCTCACTCTGTTGCCCAGGCTGGAGTGGAATGGTGCGACCTCAGCTCACTGCAACCTCCACCTCCCAGGTTCTAGCAATTCTCCTGTCTCCGCCTCCTGAGTAGCTGGGATTTCAGGCACCCGCCATCATGTCCAGCTAATTTTTTAATGTATTTTTGTAGAGACAGGGTTTCACCCTGTTGGCCAGGCTGCTCTCGAACTCCTGACCTCAGGTGATCCGCCTGCCTTGGCTTCCCAAAATGCTGGGATTACAGGTTTCAGGCACCACACCTGGCCCCTGTTAACCATTTTTATAGCCTGTAAACATAAGATGTTCACATAAGTAAAAACCTTAAAGTTAAACACATGGGCATTTCACTGATAATTCAGAAGATTTTGTTACTTTCATTGAACCAACAATATTAAATTAAGTCTTGGAGAGAGATCCAAGATGGCCGATTAGCAACAGCTCAGGATTGTAGCTCCCAGGGAAAGCGCAGAGAGTGAGTGGACGCCACACTTTCAGACGAATTTTTGTTGCCCACAGACTGGGAGATTCCCGGCGGAAGAGCCCCACCAGTCGCCAGCGTGACTCTTTTGGCCGGCCCGGCTGTTTTGCCGGCACCCTGGCGCAGCGCTTCTCAGTGCGGAGTATATGGGACTGGATGCCCTTTTAGTCATGCTCGGCTGGTCGCATCCCCACAAGGAGAAAAGCAATTGGAAGCGCTGAGGACTGAGAGTTTCACGGCAAGCACAGCTGAACCCGGGAAGGTCCAGCTCTGTGGGGAACGGGCGTCTGCCAAAGGAAAATTAAGAAACAGAGAAAACTTCATCACTGGGTGGAGAGAGATCCAAGATGGCCGCTTAGCAGCAGCTCAGGATTGTAGCTCACAGTGAAAGCGCAGAGAGCAAGGGGACGCCGCAATTTCAGACGAATTTTTGTTGCCCACAGACTGGGAGATTCCCGGCAGAGGAGCCAGACGGGTCACCAGCGAGACTCTTTTGGCTGGCGCGACTGTTTTGCCGGCGCCCCGGAGCAGTGCTTCCCAGTGCAGAGTGTACAGGATTGAGGCCCTTTTAATCGGGCTTGGCCGGTCCCATTCCCACAAGGAGAACAGCAACTGAAAGCACTGAGGACTGAGAGTTTCACAGCAAGCACAGCCGAACCCAGGAAGACCTAGCTCTGTGGGGAAGGGGCGTCCACTGAAGGAAAACTAAGAAACAGAAAAAACTTCATCACCAACAAGCCAGACATCCACTCAGAGACCCAGTGTGAAAGTCAGCAATTACAAAGACGACAGGTGGATAAATCCACAAAAATGGGAAGAAACCAGTACAAAAAGGCTGAGAACACCCGAAATCAGAACGCCTCTCCTCCTACAGGGGATCGCACCTCCTCGTTAGAAAGGGAACAAGACCTGATGGATAATGAGTGTGATGATCTGTCAGAATCAGGCTTCAGAAGACGGATAATAAGAAACTTCTGTGAGCTAAAAGAGCATGTTCTAACCCAATGCAAAGAAACTAAGAACCTTCAAAGAAGATTTAATGAAATGCAAACGAGAATGGACAACTTAGGACTATAAGTGAATTGATGGAGCTGAAAAACACAACACAAGAACTTTGCGAAGCATGCACAAGTTTCAACAGCCAAATTGACCAAGCAGAAGAAAGGATAACAGAGGTCGAAAATCAACTCAATTAAATAAAACAAGGCAAGATTAGAGAAAAAGCGGTAAAAAGGAATGAACAAAGTCTCCAAGAAATAAGGGACTATATGAAAAGACCTAATCTATGTTTGATAGGTGTACCTGAATGTGACGGAGAGGGAATCCAAGTTGGAAAATACTCTTCAGGATATTATCCAGGAAAACTTCCCCAACCTAGCAAGACAGATCAATATTCAAGTCCAGGAAATACAGAGAACACCACAAAGATACTCCTCAAGAAGAGCAACCCCAAGGCACATAATCATCAGATTCACCAGGGTCGAAATGAAGGAGAAAATGCTAAGGGCAGTCAGAGAGAAGGGTTGGGTTACCCACAAAGGGAAGCCCATCAGACTCACAGCAGATCTCTCAGCAGAGACCCTGCAGGCCAGAAGAGAGTGGGAGCCAACCTTCAACATCCTTAAAGAAAAGAACTTTCAACCTAGAATTTCATATCCAGCCAAACTAAGCTTCATAAGTGAAGGAAAAATAAAATTTTTTGCGAACAAGCAAGTACTCAGAGATTTCATCACCACCAGGCCTGCTTTACAAGAGCTTCTGAAAGAAGCACTACACATAGACGGGAACAACCAGTATCAGCCATTCCAAAAACATACCAAAAGGTAAAGAGGATCGCCATAATGAAGAATCTACATCAACTAATGGGCAAAACAGCCAGCTAGCATTACCAGAAGCTGCAATTTTCGTCTCTGATAAAACAGACTTTAAAACAACAAAGACCATAAGAAACAAAGAGGGACATTACATGATGGTGAAAGGATCAATGCAGCAAGAAGAGCTAACGATCCTAAATATACACACACCCATTACAGGAGCACCTGGATACATAGGGCAAGTTCTTAATGACTTACAAAGAGACTTAGACTCCCACACAATAATAGTGGGGACTTTAACATTACACTGTCAATATTAGACAGATCAACAAGATAGAAAATTAACAAGGATATCCAGGACTTGAACTCAGACCTGGAACAAGTAAACTTAACAAATATTTACAGAACTCTCCTCCCCAAATCCACAAAACATACATTTTTCTCAGTATCACATTATACCTATTTTAAAAGTGACCACATAATTGGAAGTA
>PVKP010035952.1:0-22843 GCA_004027715.1 Plecturocebus donacophilus | reverse complement strand
GGACTTGAATATTGGCCTGCCTTGCTAGGTTGGGGAAGTTTTCCTGGATAATATCTTGAAGAGTATTTTCCAGCTTGGATTCATTCTCTTCGTCACATTCAGGTACACCTATCAAACGTAGATTAGGTCTTTTCACATAGTCCCATATTTCTTGGAGACTTTGTTCATTCCTTTTTCCCCTTTTTTCTGTCATCTTGCCCTCTCGTTTTATTTCATTGAGTTGATCTTTGACCTCTGATATCCTTTCTTCTGCTTGGTCAATTCGGCTGTTGAAACTTGTGCATGCTTCGTGAAGTTCTCGTGTTGTGTTTTTCAGCTCCATCAATTCACTTATATGCCTCTCTAAGTTGTCCATTCTTGTTAGCATTTCGTTAAATCTTCTTTCAAGGTTCTTAGTTTCTTTGCATTGGAACATGTTCTTTTTGCTCACAGAAGTTTCTTATTATTCACCTTCTGAAGCCTGATTCTGACAGATCTTCACACTCATTATCCGTCAGTTCTTGTTCCCTTGCTAATGAGGAGGTGCGATCCTCTGCAGGAGGAGAGGCATTCTGATTTGGGGTGTTCTCAGCCTTTTTGCACTGGTTTCTTCCCATTTTGGTGGATTTATCCACCTGTCGTCTTTGTAATTGCCAACTTTCAGATTGGGTCTCTGAGTGGACGTCTGGCTTGTTGGTGATGAAGTTTTTTCTGTTTCTTAGTTTTCCTTCAGTGGACGCCCCTTTCCCACAGAGCTAGGTCTCCTGGGTTCGGCTGTGCTTGCTGTGAAACTCTCAGTCCTCAGCGCTTTCACTTGCCGTTTTCCTTGTGGGAATGGGACCACCCGAGCCTGACTAAAAGGGCACCCAGTCCCATATACTCCGCACTGAGAAGTGCCGGCCAGCTGTGTGGCTCCTCTGCCGAGAATCTCCCAGTTTGTGGGCAACAAAAATTCGTCTGAAATTGCAGTGTCCACTTGCTCTCTGCGCTTTCACTTGGAGCTACAAGCCTGAGCCTCTGCTAAGCAGCCATCTTGGATCTCTCTCCACCCGGTGATGAAGTTTTTCTGTTTCTTAGTTTTCCTTTGGCGGACGCCTGTTCCCCACTGAGCTGGACCTTCCCCGGTTCGGCCGTGCTTGCTGTGAAACTCTCAGTCCTCAGCGCTTCCAATTGCTGTTCTCCTTGTGGGGATGGGACCAGCCGAGCCCGACTAAAAGGGCACCCAGGCCTGTATACTCCACACCGAGAAGCACTGCACCGGGGCGCTGGCAAAACAGCGGCGTCCACTCGCTCTCTGCGTTTTCCCTGGGAGCTACAGTCCTGAGCTGTTGCTAATCAGCCATCTTGGATCTCCCTCCAAAAGCATGTTCTTTTAAAAACGAAAGCCACTGGTTTATTTTTGTGACAGTTGTTAATTAGTTTGTGTAACATTGATAATTTTTGTCTCCTGAGTCCATTGGGATATTTAAAGTAAGAGAGAAAGAATATGTCCATTTAACATGGTGAAATCCCCTCTCTACTAAAAATACAAAAATTAGCCAGACGTGGTGGCACATGCCTGTAGTCCTAGCTACTCCGGAGGCTGGGGCAGGAGAATTGGGGCGGAGGCTGGGGCAGGAGGCTGGGGCAGGAGGCGGAGGTTGCAGTGAGCCAAGATTATGCCACTACACTCCAGCCTGGGCGACAGAGCAAGACTCTGTCTCAAAAAAAAAAAGAAAGAGTACATGCATGCGAAAGTTGACACATACGTTTTATTTGATGTTTTCTAATTTAGTTTATCACTTATTTTTGAACTAAAGAAAGTATAGACATTTTATTAATTAAAGGTTTATGGAATGAACATTGACCTGCAATGCAACATTTGGAAATGATTGGCATCTTGTAGGCACAAGTTAAACATAGGTTGAGTTTTATACTCTGTTCTAATCTTATTTAAAGGACTTTGATAACTATGGGGTTAAGTTGTAGTTTGTATTAATTATAGTATGGTGTAAATTCAGTATATACTTATATACTAGTATATATAGTTTAGTATATATGTTTGGCAGCAGATTTATAAGAAAAGAAACTGTCTTTGAGGAAAAAATAATATTCAGCCAAAGCCTTACTTTGGGTGCTATGTGATTATTTTATTTTACAGACTCCAGGCATTAGAGCTCGACCTACCAGACTTCAGTGGTTTTGTGACAGATGTATTACAAGTAATCAGGTTTGTATTTGATTCTGGTGACTCAGTCACCTAAAACTGAATAGAAGGCAAGGGTCCTCTGTGTAACATGAACATTTGGGGGATTTGGAGAGACAGGGCATTATGGAAGCAGTGTTTATCTTGATTGTTTGCCAGATGAGCAGCAGCTTATTTCTTATTCCTGAGGTGCAGCAGAAACCCTAAATTGTTAACCTGGGCCTTGAAGATTTTATCTTTAACTAGTTGGTTGGAACAGGCTGACTTTGTGTCCTTGGCATGTTAAGCCTGCATTAGTTCTCAGTGGCAGGAGGAGTTGCTTCCCAGAGCTCTGGAATTTCTGCTTGCCCTCCTCTGGTGCAGGTACCTGTTAGCGTCATGCCAAGTAAAAGCCACAGGGCAAGAAGAGTGTAAAGTTTGGGTGGAGAAGTATTTTTGTTAATGTATGATATGCTCATTGAGTTCTCACACCCAGATATCTTTGAATTAGTTATTCATGTTGTGTTCTTGACTCCAATTTTAAATTGTGGTAAAATAAGTATAATGTAAGATTTATCATTTAATCATGTGTAAGTATATATTTCATTGGCATTAAGTTCATTCACGTTGTTGTGCTCAGCCCATTAACTTTAGAAATTAAGTTAAATGCCCTTTTGGTAAAGCTAATTTGAAGGATTATTCCACTGCTGTTTGTCAACTATTAAAATATATCCTTTATACAAGGTAAATCTATGTCTTAATCTTACTTTTAAGGTTGAAACTCTGGAAAAATTGGTGGAGCTGACCCAGAAGCTATTTGAATGTGATAGAGACCAGATGTACTACAGTCTGCTAAAACTGTATAGTAAGTGATTTAGCTATTCTTCATGTTTTCATTTATTTATTCTGTTGAAGGCAGTGGCAGGAAAGGAGTATTTGGCTTTGAGGGAGCTCCAGGGATTGTCAGAAGGTCTTTATTCAGCAGAGGCTCAAGTAGAGGCTAGATTGAATTTTATCACAGATTATTACATTGTAGCACTAGACACTGTATGTCTTCATAATTTCTGACATTCTTACTGCAATAATGAGAAGGTACACAGAATTTAATAGGACTTTTTGAGGTAAGAACATTCTTTCTGTTCTTTTTATTTAAATATTCAGGTAAATTTATTGGTCACTTTTATAAATAGGTAAACACCATAATCACATATGTGTACAGATATTTTCTTTTTGCAGAAAGATGCATATCTATATATAAACTCATTGTTAAACAGTTTTTTAAATGTGATTATTTGTTTTTGACTCAGTCATATTACAAATACTTTTCTATATTTAATCACCTACAAATAACTAATACATTGCATAGATGTACTAAAATTTATTCAGCCCATCTCCTGTTGCTGAGTTTGTGAATAGATTTCCATTTTCCATTTCTAAAACAACACTACGTTACTCATTTTTGTGCCTTAATCTTCACTGATACCCTTAACTGTTTCCTGAGGCTGAAATCTTAGTATTTGTACTTGACATTTCTGAAATTTTTGACCTCTTTTATCAAACAATGCTCTAGTACTTTTATACCAGTGTACACATTTGGAGCTTTACAGTTTCTTTTAGGATAATTTCATTAGAGAGGAATAACACTTAGAACAACCAGTGACCTTTCCCTTTTTGCTTCATAGATATTTAGGTAGATTTATTTTTCTGCTTTTCTCTTGGCAAATTTCCCTTCACCAAACGGATCAGGGGATTTATTTGTCATTTCAAACTTGTATTTATTATTATTGAAAGCTTTATTTTACATCTTCATGGTGTAAGTAAAATTACATTCCAATTTTTGGTTGTATTTGAAATATACACTTCACAGTGTAATTCTTAAGACTTTGGCTTGAACGATGATCAGATTCTCACACACAATGCTGAGGTTGGTATTGAATATATAGAATTAAAAACCTGTATTTTAGGCAGTTGGTCCTCAGATTGCGAATTATAATCTGTATTTGAGCACTAACATTCTACACCACCTACTCTTCCTTTTAAAGAACAATTTCATATGAAATTCTAATAATGGGCAAAGTTCAAAAGAAACACTGACTGTATGTCTAAATGTGTCTTAGCATTTAAAGTAGTCCTCATAGAAGACTATACAAACTTTGACTTAGAAACAAAAATTCTTTGAAGTTCTTACTGTGTGCTGGACATTGTGGTAGGTACTGCAGATGTTAACATAGTGCTCTGCTGAAAGAGTCAGTCCCATCACCAGGTCTTACACTACAGCGGGTAAGAACAACTGAAAGGATGTGGAAGTCTGTGGCCAGGTCAGAGGTGGCCAGCCACACAAACAACTTCCTTTTCAGAAGAACCTTTACTATTAGTTTTGTTTAGTTTTTGAGACAGGGTCACCCAGGCTAGAGTACAGTGGTACAATCAGAGCTCACTGCAGCCTCAACTAAATTACCATGTGAAAGGAAATGGGCTTTTCAATATGAAGGAATCTGCCTATTTCCTTCCCAGCCAACTTCCTGTCCCCTTGTAATAGTCTGATAACACTATCAGTTGAGATAATGAAGCTAAGAAGATTCACACACTGTCATAGAAACTCTTCATATCAACAGAAGAAGCACAGACAATTCTCTCTATTCAACTAAGTGAAAAGATTTGTAGATTTGTCACATGTGAAGAGAATGATACACTTTCAATCATTTTGGTACACACCACAGCTGTGCACTGTACAACAGAAGTCCCCAGTCTTTTTGGTACCTGGAACTGGTTTCATGGAAGACAGTTTTTCCACAGACCAGGTTGTGGCGGGGGATTGGGGTGTTTGGGGATCAAACTGTTCCACCCCAGATCATCAGTAATTAGATTTTCATAAGGAGTACACAACCTAGATCTTTGGCATGCACAGTTCACAATAGGGTTTAAGCTCCTGTGAGAATCCAATGCTGCCACTGATCTGACAGAGGTGGAGTTCAGGGGGTCATGCTCACCCACTTGCCTGCCCTACCTCCTGCTGTGCAGCCTGGTTCCTAACAGACAGACCTGTACCCTTTAGCCTTTGCAAAGATCATGGATATATATACCATATGCACCACATACAATCACAGATATATGTATACTGCATACGGTACCATATATGTACATACATACATACTGTATATGTATATGTGTATGTGTATATATAGATGTACTGTACGCAGTATACATGTGTCTGTGATTTTTGCAAAGGCTTAAGGTCATAGTTGAATTGTTACCTGTTTCTGATTTTGATTTCAGCAGTAGGCAATTTCTCAGTAACATTAAAAAGACAAACTTTTTATCAACATGATTGAAAGTGTTTAATAAAGTGTAATGGGGGCTTCTTGTTACTGCTTTATAATAGGTAAGGTACTTTTGGTTTGTAATTTAGAAGTACAGAGAAGTTCCCTTCTCACTTTCAGGTCACAGTCACTTTTGGTTCCTTTCCCTAAAGGCAGCATTTGGAATAATGCTGTCTTCAACATCAAATAAGAAAAAGTTCTAAATGTTTTTGTGAATTCTATTTCGCATATTTATTGATTAATTTCTGTGTAATCAAATTCTACAGAAGTAAATGGTGACTGGCAAAAAGCTGATGCTGTCTGGAATAAAATGCAAGAAGAAAATATTATTCCTCGTGAGAAGACATTAAGATTATTAGCAGAAATCCTTAGAGATGGTAACCAGGAAGTTCCATTCGACATACCTGAGGTAATTTGGTTTTGGCATAATCATAACAGATTTTATTGTCAGTATAATTAGGTCATAGATTAGCTTACTTTTATACTGAAAATATCACTGTATTTACCAGTTTTTATTTAACAGAATAATTTTGTTTTAAAGTTGTGGTATGAAGATGAAAAACTTTCCTTGGATTCTTCATTGAATTCTTCATCCGCCTCAACCGCAGCCCCTGGTTTCCAGAATGGTATATTAAAAGCCTGCCAGTTGAAGCAAAGCAAAGGCAAGCACATATGGGGTTGGGGGATGTGGGGGTGGGGCGGTCTTCTTTCTAATAGTGTGTGGGATGGAAGCCCAGCCAATTACAAGTGCTCTAGGATAGCAATAGGACTGAAATTTTATATATTTATTGTTCCCTTCCATACAACAAAGACATTTTGAGGGCAGTTGGGAAAATTTAACTATTGACTGAGTGGTAGATAATATTAAGAAATTAGTCTTATTTTTATGAGATGTGATAATGGTATTATGATTTATTTATAGGAAGATGTTCTGAAATTTTGAGATCCACATGAGTTATTGGGGGATGAAAAAAAATCAAGATTTCTGTAATTTATTTAAAATGTTTAAGCTATAAAAAACAAAGCAAATCTGGCAAAATGTTAATTGTTAGATATAAGTGATGGGTATATGGGAAGTGAGGTTCATTATACTATTTTTATTTTATTTATTTATTTTTTGGAGACAGGTCTCACTCTCATCAGGCTGGAGTTCAGTGGTGCAATCATGACTCATTGCAGCCCCTGCCTCCTGGGCTCAAGCAGTTCTCCCATTTCAGCTCCCCAGGTAGCTGGAACCATAGGCACACACCACATTCAGCCAACTTTTGTAGAGATAAGGTCTCGATATGTTGCTTGGGCTAGTCTTAAACGCTTGGGCTCAAGTGGTCCTCCTACCTGGGCCTCACAAAGTTCTGGGATTACAGGTGTGAGCCACCATCCCCAACACATGCTATTCTTTGTACTCTTTTGTACTTATAAAATTTTTCATAATAAATGCTATTGTTGGCATATATTTTTATAAAAAATATTCTTTGAAAATCACTTTTTGTGGCAAATATTATAACTTACTTGAAAGCAAAAAAAGATTAAGACATTAATTACTAGACTAGTGTGTGCTGAAGTGCTCCAGTAATATCTCAAGGTTAGAGTCCTGTTTTTTGACTTTCTTCCGTTTCTCTAGTAATAAACTTTCCTGAAGACATCTCCACCTCTATTATGCCTACTTTAAGTTTTTTATGACCATCTTTAACCCTCTGATAAGAGCTTGTAAGTTGAATTTTATATTTTCACTTAAACTTCTTATACTCTTCCAGAATCATGTATTACTTTTACTTTCTTTACTTTTGTTAATTTCGTTCTATGGAAATTTTTTCCATAGAATGATTCCTTCAGTTTTGGGGTAGATTTCAAGTATGCTTTGTGATAGTTACTATTAAGGAAATAAATACAACAGAATTATTATTTTTTTTATTTTAATCTTGACAGTTTTGAGCTTTATTTATTAGAAAGGAATCAATTTAGAAATTTATAGAACTTCTTAATTTCCTAACTTAACTGGAAGGTTTGGCCAGGCAGGCATGTTGGCTCATGCCTGTAATCCCAGCACCTTGGGAGGTAGCCCAGGAGTTTGAGACCTGCCTGGGTAACATAGTGGGATCTCACCTCTACAGAAAATACACAGATTAACCTGGCTTGGTGGTACAGGCCTATAGTCCCAGCTACTCAGGAGACTGAGGTGAGAGGATCAGCACAGCCCAGAAGGTCGAAGCTGCAGTGAGCCATGATCACCCCTGGGTGATAGAGTGAGACCCTATCTCAAAAAAAAAAAAAAAAAAAAAAAAGGAATTTTTTTGGCACTTATGTAAAATGTATGAAGTAAAAATAAGCTAGGTTCTTATGCCTCTTCAGTTACCTATAGTATAACTTTTTATTCATTCTGAGTTATTTTCTTTTTTGTGTGTGTGAGATGGTGTCTTACTCTGTCACCCAGGCTAGAGAGCACTGGCACAGTCTTGGCTCACTGCAACCTCCGCCTCCCAGGTTCAAGTGATTCTCCTGTGTCACCCTCCCGAGTACCTGGGACTACAGGCATGTTCCACCACGCCCAGCTAATTTTTGTATTTTTAGTAGAAATGGGGTTTCATCATATTGGCCAGGCATGAGCCACCATGCCCAGCCATAATTCTTTAGAGTTTTCCATTTCTTTTTTGTATATCTCAGGATTCGAATGTTTAATAAAATATGAACGCTTTGAAAATTGAATGCTTGCATTTTCTGGTAGTTAAGTCTAACTTAAAGGTGTATCATGATTGACACATGAGAAACAAACCTTTGATGAATGGGTTTGATATATTACAATGCTAATTTTTTAAAAAACCAAAAAACTAATAGGGACTAATACACAGCCACACCAAGTTAATGTGAAGATCACAATTTTAGAAAACAAGAAGAGTTTCCAAATAAGTGAAGTAGTATATATGATTATTAGGAAGTTGACAGTTCATGACATCTTAAGTTTTTAGCCCCCTAAAAAGCATTAGGTATTGAATGGCAGATTTATCGCGGTCATCTTATTGTGTGTCATGGTTTAAAATATTTTATTTAGCAAAGCAATTCTGTGACTTTAATAAGTAAAACATTCTTAAATTTGTGGTGCATTGATACTGGTACTCAAGTGAAGATGTGTCTTCATTTTCTCCCATTTCAGAAAAGTAAAATACACCAAATAGACTAGGTATCTGACAGAATAATCAGTAAATAGTAGTGGAATTTCTTCTTGCATATTAGCATGTTTTTATTTTATTTTATTTTTGCCAGTGTCCTGGAATATACAGTTGTTCATAAGCATAGAAATCTGGTATAAGGCGCTTGGAAATATAATGACTCACAGGGATTGTTCTATGAAAGACTTATATGAAATGTGATAAACTTGTGCCAGTGTTACTTTCACTTGTTCTCCTTAGTTAAGATGCAAATATAAATGTTGTCATATTTTTTTTTTCTCCAAATTTAGCTCAAAGGGATAACTATTTCTTTGACAGTCCCACTTAAGTTTAAGTAAGGGGCTAACACACGTCTCCTAACGCGTAAATAGAAGCATAACAATTTTTGCGTGTTCAGAAACTTGTAAAATAGCTTAGAATGTTCTTCTGAACATTAAATAATACCATGTTCCTTCCTAATTAGATGGTCTGTATTTCCTTACATTGAGCCCTATGTTTGTAGAAGGCCATACTTGATTGTTATGCCCCATCTTTATTGTGATTTGTTTATACACACAAGAGAGTAGATTGCAGTTTCAGTTGGCTGTTTATAGCCAAGCAATTTTGTTTCAGAAAAGTAAGTGACTGAAAAGTGTAGTTACTTCTCTTTTGGTAACATCTTTTCATTCACTGACAGTTATTGTGAACAAGTGAAATAAAACTGTTAATCAGTCAAACAAATGTTGCTTAGTTTACTTGTTAGATATCTGTATATTTGAAAATTGTATGTTTTTGTATAAGTCCTGTCGTAGCCAAATAATGTGATCTCCTAATTTTAGAATTATAGGCTATATTTACTTTAATGCTATTGTGCTGAAATGTTAACCATTGTAACCACCCACTTATAGATTAAAGATTGCTTTAAAATGAATCTTTTGCTCCCCTCAATCTAAATTATACCTCTGGTTTATTTGGACTTTAACACATATTTTGCGATTTATTTTGAAACTAATATCTTTTCATAAATTCAGAAAAGCTGTTTCTCATTTTTATTAGAATGAAAATAATTTATCAACTTAAAGCTAGTATGAGAAATCATTTTAAGAGGAAACCCCTTCAGGCACCATCCATTCGGATTAAGTTGTAGTTTCCAAAACTGTAGCTGTGTCTTTAAAATATTTGAAGAAGTACATCATCTACCCGCTTGGTCAGTGTGTCTCTCTGTAGAGTGGAAACAGCGGGTTGGTATTAAAAAGCAGAAATATTTGGGTTTAGATCTTTGTTTCAAGATTTTTTCCATCTTTTTTGCCATTTCAGAATAATGTCATCTCAATTTTTTTGTTGTCTCTCATAGTGGCATATGATATTTTCCTGAAAGCAAAACAGCAAGATGTTGTGTTTAATGCTGAAACCTACAATGATCTCCTTAAATTACTACTGTCAAAACAGTATTTTACAGAAGCAATGGAAGTGAAAAAGTTGTAAGTATTAGTCCATTTATAAAACCTCTCATTTTAAAAAAAGAATATTGAATACCATTAGGATTTTTCTAACAATGTGCTATATAGTAGCAATTGCTTGATTGGCCTCAGCTGCCCATAAAAATCATATGAAATGGTTAACTAATTTTATCAGATTTTTTTAACCTTAAAAAAAAAAAAAACACCTTTACTGGCCATACACAATGTAGTGCATTTTACTTTATATTCTATCACAATTGATTTAAGATATCCATGCACAGAGAAGTAATTTTTATTATATTGTTTCTTGTTCAGTAACTAAATCCATGTGCCTTTTGTGATGGGAACAGCCTGATAAAACAAAGACACCATGGACTTTGAACTTAGATTTGAATCTTACTTGAAAGCTCTGTGACCTTGGGAAAATTACTTGCCATCTCTGATACTCGGTTTTTCTTCTGTATGATAATATTACTTAATATTAAAGATTTCTTCTAGGTATTGAAGAAGGTAGAGTGAAGTAGAGAAAACATAGATACTGAACATATTTTATTTGTGTTTCCTCCTCCTTTTGTGTTGTTTTTGGGTCAAAAAAAAAATCTGGCAGGACGTGGTGGCTTGCGCCTCTAATCCAAGCACTTTGGGAGGCCAAGGTGGATCAGTCACCTGAAGTGAGGAGTTTGAGATCAGCCTGTACAACATGATGAAATGCTCTGTCTACTAAAAATACAAAAATTAGCTGGGCATGGCGGCACATGCCTGTAATCCCAGTTACTCAAGAGGCTGAGTCAGGAAAATCACTTGAACCCAGGAGGTGGAGGTTGCAGTGAGCTGAGATTACGCCACTGTGCTCCAGCCTGGGTAACAAAGCGAGACCCTGTCTCAGAAAAAAAGAAGAAAAGGAATAATCTGAAAAAACTTTTAAGTCCACAGCACTTTTAGAATATTAGAATCCTAAGGAGAAAATGGATGCCTGCCATCTTTCACATCGCTAGAAAACCTGGCACTGTCCTAGTATTGCTGAAGTTATGCATCATAGGTCTATATTAACTGTTCGTGTTTTAGTACTGAAAAGCATGTTCTGTATGACTGTACTTGTCTGTGTGTGTGCTCTTGAATCATCATTTGTATGTCTTGATACAAGGCAGTCACACTGGAAGCGTCAGGTTTTTAGTGTACTGTGTGTGTCATTTGTGTGTTTTCTCAATTCCTAATTAAATTATACATATCTCTAGAACACTTGATACACCCTTAATTAGTGACCCGGAAAATTTGACATTGAGCAGTATCCTGTCATCTGTAACCACTAGGTCAAGGGTGTGGACCATCTAAAATTACTTTTCTCAGAGCTGGGCATGGTGGCTCATGCCTATAATCCCAGCACTTTGGGAGGCTGAGGCAGGTGGAACATGAGGTCAGGAGATAGAGACCAGCCTGGCCAACATGGTGAAACCCCATCTCTACTAAAGATACAAAAAATTAGCTGGGTGTGGTGGCTGATGCCTGTAATCTCTGCTACTCGGGAGGCTGAGGCAGGAGAATTGCTTGAACCTGGGAGTTCAAGTGGCAGTGAGCCGAGATCACGCCATTGCACTCCAGCCTGGGCAACAGGGCAAGACTCTGTCTCAAAAAAAAATTACTTTTCTCAGAAAATTATCAAACTCTCCATCCCAACCCTCTCCCTTATAATCAAAGCTCTTCTGAGGAAGGGGAGCCAGAGAAAAGAGGAGCATTTGTGTTGAGAATTAAGTATGATTACATGATGACATAGAAGCAAAGACTGAAAACTTTAAAAAAAAGTTAGATTTTGAGTTTGGTTGCAAAGACCTCTGAAATACTTCCCAAAAGTACAGATTTGTGATCCTTATTCTGGTGACATGAAAAGATTCCTCACAGCTCACCACAAACATTCTGATTCAGCCAGTTTGGTTTGGGGCCTGAGAATGTGAATTTTACTCCACACCCCAGGTGATTCAAGAATCATGTCTTAAACATTTTGATCACTTGTGATTAATAACAAATTGTACTTGATGTATCACATGGAACTATTTTAAAACATACTAAAAATAGAAAATGTTCATAAGATGAAATTCTTAAAAAGAGATTTAAGGTTGGGCATGATGGCTCATTTCTGTGCACTTTGAGAGGCTGAGGTGGAAGGATCACTTGAGGTCAGGAATTCAAGACCAGCCTGGTCAACGTGGCGAAACCCTGTCTCCACTAAAAATACAAAAATTAGCGAAGCGTGGTGGCAGGTGCCTGTAATCCCAGCTACTTGGAGGCTAAGGTAAGAAAATCTCTTGACCCTGGAAGGCAGAGGTTGCAGTGAGCCAAGATCATGCCACTGCACTCCAGCTTGGGCAACAGAGTGAGACTCCGTCTCCAAAAAAAAAAGAGAGAGATGTAAAGGTTTCCTTGCCTCACCCTAGAGTGTTCATGCAGTATGCATGCGTCTCATTGAAGACCACTGATGTAGAGTAGCTTCCAAACTGCAGTTGCAGCGAATTAGTGGGTCATAGTATAGACTATTTCAAAGTACTTCCTGTAGTATAGCTATTTCATGAAATGTTGCTTTCAGTTATGCGTGTGTGTACGTATCTGTGAATTGAGTAAACCAACATTTCTTGATCTACCATGGATCTTGATCTACCAAGGTTGAAACTGCTGACCTGGAAGATAGTTGTAAGCGTGACCGTCTATTTGCCTTAAATTTACAACCTGTGAAATATAGATTTATCTTCTTCTTTAGATCTATCTGAGGTATGATTGGCATGTAAAAAGATACATATTTAATGTATGGATCTCAGTGAGTTTGGGGATAAGGATACACCCTTGGAACCATTGCCTACTTCAAGGCCACAAACATATCCTTCCCCTTCCAAAGTTTCCTCCCACCCTCATAATTATTAATTGGGTTTTGTGTGTGAGAGAGAACACTTATGATCTGTCCTCTTAGCAATTTTGATTATACAGTATTGTTAGCTGTTGGCACTATACTGTATAGATCTCCAGAACTTATCTTCCATAACTGAAACTCTCTGTACTTTAACCATCATCTCCTCATTTCCCCTCTTCCCAATCCTTGGCATCCATCATCGTACTCTCTGCTTCTGATTTTGACATACAAGTGAGACTGTTATTTTAGCTGTGTTATCCCACCAGGGTTATTTGGGAGTTGCCTTCCTCCATGCATCTATGTGCACCCAAGAGAACCCAAGATCCAGAGCCTTAAGTCGATCTGGGCTTTGGATGCATGTCCTTTCCCTTGAACCAATAAAATGTCATGTCTAACTATGTAGGATTGTTTCATGGGTTAAATTGTTGGATACATTTAAAAATAATGCTGGACTGGAAATTCAGAAGTGAAAGTTGGAGTTACTAATTATCCAACTTTTACTTGAGATATTTCAAGAGAGATTTTGTGGATTCAGTTCCTGTTTATTGCCAACTAGGTCCTCTCTTCCCATTCCTATTCTGTATCAGAGATGAGAGTGAAAAATAATTTTTTTTTAATAGGCAGCTTTATTATTTTATGGTGGCCAAATGCACTACTGTAGCAAATGGCAGCATCACCCTAGTATTATTCCAGCAGTCTTACTGTGGATCCATAAATAGCTATCTGTTGTTACAATTTCCTATATAATGTCACTTGGTCAACCTTGGGAGTCATAGTTTTGGCTGGGTGCAGTGGCTCATGCCTGTAATCCCAGTACTTTGGGAGACCAAGGCAGATTGATCAGTTGAGGTCAGGAGTTCAAGACCAGCCTGGCCAACTTGGTGAAACCCTGTCTCTAATAAAAATACAAAAGATTAGCTGGATGTGGTGGTGCACCATAATCTTAGGCTGGAGTAGGAGAATGGCTTGAACCCATGAGGTGGAGGCTGCGGTGAACCAAAATTGCACCACTGTACTCCAGCCCAGGCAACAGAGTGAGACTCTGTCTCAAAAAAAAAAAAAACAACCATAGTTTTCCTATTAACTAACAAAAATGTCATTTTAATTTTCCCTTTGTTGTCATCTAACATGTTACAGATACTTGACCTCTAATAAGATTTCTTCAATTTTATTAACATAGTCATTTCACCTTCCCAAGAAGCCAGGAAATCTCAAAAGTAATAAGAATGGCTGTCTTTTAAAAATGTTCAATAAACCAACTTTTTTTTTTTTTTAGTTTCCTCATGTTTCAAAATTTTTCTGTAGTGAATTCTTTCAAGGGAGGGAAACCACTCATTCAAAGAGCAGTAAGGGATATAAACTCTTATTTTAAATCTCTGCTAACATTAAACCATATTCTTAGGGAATTTAGGAATCATTTAACAACAATCCCACTTTATCTTTTCAGAGTAGCACTTGATTTTTCTCTTGTTCCTCTTGGTTTCCTGTATCATTCTTTTTGGAAATAATGCTAAATCTCTCATTGATGATTTTTATTGAATTGGCCAGTTTTTGTTATCCTAAGTAATATAATCATCAACTAATGTCCTTTGTGCGTGTTATGTAAGCACATAGTCATTGCTTACATGAAAGCTCACTTCTCATGCCTATATTATTACATGTATTATATCATATTTACTTAAAAATATTGCCTAAATCCATAAAACCATAAGGCAACAAAGCTTCCTTCTTAAATTTGAAATGCTGTCATTTCAGAGCAATAATTCTCTGAAATGGCCAATGTGAAAGTTTGCCTATAATACTATCTTCTTTGGTTAAGATAGTTTAATTTTTGCAGCTGATTGTAAATTGTAAGATGGATACTCGTTTTCCCCTGTAATTTTTTTCTCTTTGATAGTTCTAAAAAGAAAATGTCTAGAATTCTGCTATCCAGTTCAGTAACCACTAGCCATATGTGACTGCTTACATCTAAATTATTTAAAATAAAATATAATTAGGATTTCTGTTTCTTCATCAGAGTAGCTATGTGGCTAGTGGCTAACCTTATTGGACAACACAAGTGAAGAATATTCCCATCATCACAGGAAGTTTGATAGCTCTGGACTCAATTTTTTCCAGAAGGAAATATCAAAATTATGAGTCAAAAGTAAATTTCTTATATTGTGTGAATGATTCCAATGCAAAGATCTCTACTTGCAACTTTTAAAAATTTTTCTACTTTTGCCACTTTGGAATCTGTTTTGGTTGTGATTGATCAGTTTCTGCATATGTAGGATATGTTATTATAGAATAGATCTGGGGTTCCTTCTTCCTGATATTTATCTCTACTTTCATATTTGTAATGAGCAGGCAGCTTCTTGAGATAGGAAGAGATTATTAAAAAACAATGCTATAGGCTTTGAGGTTTTTGAAAAGTTTGTAGGTCATACTTAATGTCAGTTAAAAGAGAAGTTTTATTACCTTGTAGTTGTAATGGATTTTAGGTGAATATTTTTAAGTTAATATGGTATAATACATGTAATAATATAGGCATGAGAAGCGAGCTTTTAATAGTGTCTAATTTTTATTTAATCATGCTAAAGATCGAGAAAGTAAATCCTTTGTGCAATTCATAGCCTATGCATGAGTTGTTGACTTAAGAGCTTTGACAGATGGGACAAAGGAGAAAAGTCAAACTGAGCAATGGGTGCTTTGGTGGGATTAAGAGGATTGGTTGGCGGAATAAGAAAATCCTGTGTCCAAGGACTGCAGGGATGAACCTTAGAGGCTGAAAGTGACTGAGAGGATGCGCGTGCCGTAGTTTCTCTGGAGGATTTTCTTGGGATTGATGAGAATAATTTAGCAGTGACCCTGCTTTCATTGCAATCTGCGCAGCTTATATGTCCATGTTGGCGGGACAGGCTGTTGTTGGCAGCAAGGTCATCACAGAGCTTGATAAGGCAAACGGCAGCAATTACTTTTGCTCCTTTTGACCTGTTTAGGTTTTGTAATCCAGAGATGAACTTTGAGAGTATTAAGGATGCTGAAATTTCATCACAGGACATGTGCAAACAGTGTAGCAAACAGAAATCCAGCTAGGTTTTGGAGTTTTCTGTTTGTTTTTATTGTTGTTTCATTTTGCTTTTTTAATATTGTAGGTTTTAGTGAAAAGTCAAGTGATTTTTTGCTCTTGAGTTTTAAAAGTTGGGTTTTTTTTTTCAAACTTAAGGCTGGGGGAAATTGGTTGTGTGAAATTCTTAAAGTACCAGTAGTTTGAGTTCTGTAGTATGTTCAGCTTCAAAAACTGTATGAATCTAAATGGCAGAAATTTGAAAATGAATTGACCAAATGATACAGTGTTAGCAATCTGCTTTAGTTTATATTTAAAATGTACAGTGCTGAAAATAAATGTTCAGTTTTGTTTCTGGAAGAAGAGTTTTGTATTTTATAATTAAGGTGAATGTAGAAAAAAAGGAAAAGGTATCCAGCTTAGGATACGGCAGAACAATGCGGGGCACACAGTTATTTTAGTCATCTAATATGTCAGCATTCAAGAATCTGAACCGATTGTTTAAAAAAAATCTTGTACTTTGTTTCTTTTGTTGCTCATTTCCAACTTTGTCATCTGTCAGAATGCAAAAAAAAATTATCCTTCTATAACCATTGACAGGATAACACAAAAGCTGTCTCCAGGTCGATATTTTGCAGCAATATTTTTAACATACGAACAGTAGTTTTTATAATTTCACCTTGGTGCTCAACCATTTATTATCGTATCAGAAGCATGTCAGTAATTCCTTTCTAAATGTCTGCTTCTTTTAGCGCGGAGACCCACATCAAGGGCTTCACACTGAACGATGCTGCCAACAGCTCCCTCATCATAACGCAAGTTAGGCGGGATTATTTGAAAGGTATGTCACAATGCTTGACCTTTACGTCACATTAATGCCTCTGCAGATTTTTCTTGTAACGCCCTTCGAATACTTGGATAAAGGAGTCCATTTAGCAAATTACCTGCTTATCAAGAGCCTTTTGTGGTAGCTGAGAGACGTAAATTACTGTACATGCATTTATAATACAGCTTGAATATGAATGTACTTGTCATTTGACCACTTAGTCCAGTTTCCATTCCATTTAACACAAGATGGGTTTTCTTAAGATGAATCGCAGCTCTTCAGACATGCAAAATTTGTGTTCCAGAACGAGAGAAAGTACAGGCTTTCAAGTGCGTTAAAATTCACAGCACAAGTCATTTTGCTTTGGAAATTAACATACTTTAGAGCATCTGAAACAATCCCCAGCAGTTGTTTCTTGCATATTGTGTTGGTTGTGTGAGATAGCAAATGAGTTAAATTGAGTGTTAAATGTGTAGGATTGTGCACCACATGATTATAATATTGATTTTTAAAACTTAATCTAATACTTTTTTAAATAGTTCATAATACCAAGCGCGATAAAATACAGTGTTCGTTTGAAGTTTAGAGTTTTCAAAATAATGTTAAGGGAATGACACCTGAAAGATGTGGACATGACTTTGGGGAGAATTGGGGTAGGGGCTATTGGTTTCATAGAGGCTGTTTATGAGTTGTCAGTGGGATGAATTTGGATGTGGAGGTCTTACAAATGATCTCCCAAGGGGGAACTATGGTAAATCTCTTAAATTTAGGTAAGTAGCTTTTCACTTTAACATTTACATTTGAATTTGAGTCAATACAATGATACTGAAGTTTTGCCAATATAACAAAACCCACTTAGGAGATATCAAGGAAGGCTGAAAAAGCTCGGGAAACGCAACCCCATTACTTCCTCTGTCTGTAATAATGGTATTATTCCTCACTGCATGTTTTGGGGTTGTTTTATTTAATTTTTTTGAGACAGGGTCTCATTCTGACACCCGGAGTACAGTGGTGGGATCTCGGCTCACTGCAACCTCTGCCTCCTGGGTTGCTGGAATTATAGGCGCCCACCACCATGCACGGTTAATTTTTGTGTTTTCAGTAGAGATGGGGTTTCACCATGTTGGTCAGGCTGGTCTTGAACTCCTGACCTCAAGTGATCCTCCCGCCTCAGCCTCCCAAAGTGCGGGGATTACAAGCATGAACCACTGCGGCCAGACTGCATGTTTATAAAAATTTCACATCCCTGAGAGGAAGTAGTTGTTTAATTGTGCAGCTGTAAAATGTTGCTTATAATACCTAAATGTACTGGTCTTTAGCTGTCTTCCTAATTGCTTAGTACTGAATATGTAAGTGGGAATTTCTCCCTTTGCAGAAGTTTCACCTCAGCACTCCAGAGGCAGGACCCATCTAGCTAGACAGTCAAAATTTTGGACAGCCTTAAGTCATAATCGAGTAGTGTAGGGCTTGTTAAAACTTGAAAAACTTTCAATTTATTTCCAACATAAAATAGTTTTCGTGCCCAGGCTTTTGTGGCTAGGTACAGTGGCTCACATCTGTAATCCCAGCACTTTGGGAGGCCATGGCAGGAGGATTGCTTGAGTACAGGAGTTCAAGACTAGCCTGGGTAACATAGCGAGACCCAGTCTCTACAAAAAATTTTTAAATAGCCAGGCATCGTGGTGTGCACCTGTAGTTCCAGCTACTCAGGAGGCTGAGGTGGGAGAATCACTTGATCCCAGGAGGTCAAGAATGCCATGAGCCATGATGGTGCCACTGCTCTCAGCCTGGGCAAGAGCAAAACCCTTCCCCAGCCCCCCCAAAAAGACTTTATGTCATGTTAGTATTTTATGTTATAAAATGATAAACAATTTTGAAACAATGAAAAGTTAAACTTGCTCCCCATATAAATGAGCTCATTATCATAAATAACTTGTTTCTGTAGACAGGGAGATTAGAGCAAAACACTTTTCTAATTTTAGGGGGTTCATTTTTCAGCTGAACCTCACCTAAATTTCTTCAGCTTGACTGGCACCCTTTATTTTTATGTTAGGTACCCTGTGTAAGCTACAGGAAAGGACCTGGTATAATTTCTTGTCTACTCTTCTGAGCTGTTCAGCTCAACTGGAGGTTGCCTGAGAGCAGGAGTCCTGAGCCCACTGTTCCTGCACTGCCTCCCCCACCCCCGGTCCTGAGCACATCACCACAAACCTGGTGTTGGAGTAAATTGATCGTCAGTGAGGACAGGAGTGGTGTTTGCCCTTTTCCCATCTCCTTAGTTTGCTCCATGGCTGATGAGAACTCTTGATTTTTAAAAATCCTCTTCCATTCTTCTGCCTTTCTCTCTTTTAGGTTTCTTTTTCTCAACCCCATCTAAAGCAAGAATTAAAAATAAGGCCGATTAAATTTTACTGTAATTTGATAAACTAATACTGTTGGTGAATATTAATAGCTGATACCTGGCACTTGTATGGTGTGATCAGTATCACTAGTGAGTAATTGAGTAAATGTTGAAATTGGGTGACAGTGGGAAAGGACCTCGGGGGAGGGATCTGGATGGGTAACATTTTTGGTGTCCCTTAAGTCATTAACTGTACAGAAGGCGATCCTTATATAAGAATGGGATTTAGGTCACAAGGTCCTGTGTTACCCTTGGACGGATGTGAAATGGTCTGTTTTCCCCAGCTTCTGCTCTCATGCACGCGCGCACTCATAGACGAAAGCTCTGGGATTGTTGGAATCTTCAGGTCTTGTCTAAAAATGTGACTTTGACCTTGGGGAAATTATTTAATCTCTGTGCCCAGTTGTCTCATCTGTAAAAGTGGTACTTGTCTTGGAAGGGTAGTTGTGAGTGTAGCTGCTTACTGCTGTGTCTGGTATGTAGTAAATGCTCAATAAGTTTGAGTTACTGTCGTCGCTGCCCTTAATCTTATTTTTGTAATTGTTTTGACCTACTATGAGAATATCCTTCCTAGCTGACAGTATTCTTGGCTAGTAAGACTATTATTATAAATTAGTATCTGTGTATGACCATCCATTAACAAGATTTTAAATAGCATAAAAACTTTGTTTCATATATATATATATGCATGTGTATTTTTAAATTTTTATTGATTATGCTTTTTAAACCGTTTTCCTTTTTTCCCATTTGAGAATGATTTAGATTGTAGATTTCAAATAAATCTAAATTGTTTATTCACTAATGAACACTAAATTCATCATGTCTTTCCACTGTATTTTTAGTAGATTTTAGTTAATACCCTTTCCCTATTCTTCTATAAAGCTAAGTTGTTCTTATTTGGAAAGCTGTTTTGAGAATCTTAGTTTTGTCTAAGTGACATTCCTTTCGTTGCTATAAAGCTCGGAGTTTTCCGTAATGGTAGGGGTGATTGTTATGCTACTCCTCAGTCTGCCACTTTATTTCATGTCACAATTTTGCTACCGTTGTATGAGTCAGTTAACTAGAAGGATAATCCATAATTTAGAATCAAGTACTTGAAAGTATGACACTTAAAAAAAAACATACAAACAAAACTCCATTGATTATACAGATGCTCCTCAACTTACTGATGGGGCTAAGTCTGGATAAATTCATCATAAGTTGGAAATGCATTTATTACCCCATAAACCCATTGTAAATCAGAGACTGTATTCATTTGTATTTCCTCTGGGCTGTATTTTTTTTTTAATTAGTGCAAGAAAATAAATTTGTTGGTGTGAAAGTTGACTGTTTCAGTTTGAAACATTGATGCTAGAGGAAGACATTGTTTTTGAGAAAGCATCGTTGGGATATTAAGTTTTTGATAATCATTTAATCTTTGAGTTAATAAAATCTGGGAAAGTATGAACATGGAGAGAAGTCAAACATTTTTGGAAACTCTTAATTTTTAGGAAATCTTATTTATATTCATTTGAACTTATCAACTTTCTTGAAATTAGACACTAAATGTTATCATAAATGGAACTCTTATTGTCGGTAACGTTTGTATTTTCTCTGTGACTTAAAGAAGAAATTTCTCTGGCCTCTAATATCTTATATGGTCAAGTAAATAATTTTGGGGGGTATCTCATGAAGTATTAATATTTTCTGTAATCTAGAATTAATTATTCATAGCTTTTTGTGTATGGCCATTTGGTGCTCATATTTAAAAGCTGATTTTCAAAATGCATTAAAATCAGCACAGGTCACACAAGAAATGCCCTATCTCCTGCTCTTGTATTTTAGAGGCTCTGACAACACTAAAAATAGCGTTGGATCAGCAGCAGACCCCTTATCAGGTAGCAGTGACCCGCCTCATCCAGGGACTGGCCATGAAGGGTGATATAGAAAATATAGAAGCAGTTCAGAAGATGGTAAATGGGCTCGAAGACTCCATTGGACTTTCACGTATGGTTTTCATCAATAACATTGCTTTGGCACAAATAAAGAAGTAAGTATTTGCCAGTCTTCTTTTCCTGAATTGGCCACTAGAATGGGCATTACCTCGGATACCACCCTTTTAGAAAGTTTTAGGCATGTGGAAACTGTATCAACTGCAGAGGAAATGTTGATACTAGTTGCTGATTCTCCTCTATTAGGGAATAATTATATGTTGAAAAATGTGTTTTATCTTTACCTAAATCTTAGAATAAACAGCATTTACCAAATTCATAAATCTTGTTCCACAGTTGGTAGATAACCTTTCTTATTCCTGTGTATATATGCCAGACCTCTTGTTGTCGAAACACTTGGTTCAAAAATGAAAAATGAGCTCATGTTTGTCAGTAATATTTGACAGGAACACTAATAGAATATTGTGAAGCAGAGGGCCCCACAAGCTTGTTAAAAATGTGCATTTCCGTATTCATATTCCTTACCCAACCTGTGAACATATACTCTCACCAAAAGGGAGGTATTTAGAGCTGATTTTCTTACCACCATCTCTAGATTCCTTTTGAGAATTACCCCTGTTAGAAGTAAATAAGGACTTGATTTTATTAAGCTCCCTAGCAAACTACTTTGCTGAAATTAAAAATTCGTGGGGATAATTATGGAATTTGATACTCTTTATATGCTTTTAGAAAAAATATTCTTTAGCAATCTTACATACATTTAATGGGACATAATATTAAAATATAATGTTTGCTTATGTAGGGTTTTTGTTCTTTCTTCGCATAGGGGAACAGTTATGTTTTGTTTTGACCTTTCCAAACTTATTTCCCCAAATAGAGCTTCCCTTTAATAAGAAACTGATTGTTTTCAATTAGAAGATTGAGGAAATTATTTATCTAAGAACTGGGTGAATTTTAAAGTGTTACTATATAAATACAGTTTTATATAGTTTGGAGAACATATTCATTAAAACTTATAGAAAAATATATTGTAACAGTGTTTTTAAAGAATTCCTATGTTTAATGTAATAATTTCAATACAACATTGACTAATTGGATTTAGTATGCCATATCCTAACAGTAAGGTAACCATTATAGATTACCTTAACCAAAAAGATAGTCATAGAGATAATTTTTACCACAACTTGCTACATAAGACCATGTAACTGATGTTTTTCAATGTAAAGTATGTAGATATTTTTTCTTGAGATTTTTAGTACGAATTGAGTATTTTCTAAATGTATAAATACCTGGCAAAAAGAAATTGAGGCAAGTGTAAGTTAGAGACATGCAGATGTGCCTTTTGAAACATCATCAGCATCTTTAAGAATCCTGAGATGTTATATATACTATTTTTTATATATACTATTTTTTTATGCTGTAGTGACCAGTTGTGGATCATGAAGCCAAAATTATAGCATTTATATAAGTTTTCATTTTATATCCAAAGAGTGGCAAAATTAAGTTAAATATTTAAGATACAGTATTTTTTTTTAAATTTTTTTAGAATAAAAAGAATAAAAGAAAGAAAGAGGAAGAGATTTTAGAAAAAGAGAGAAAAGGAGAAAGAAAGAGCAAAAGGAAGAAAAAAAGAATGAAAGAAAGAGGAAGAGATTTTAGAAAAGGAGAGAGAAA
>PVKP010035951.1:0-22847 GCA_004027715.1 Plecturocebus donacophilus | reverse complement strand
CCCCAGCAATTGCATAGCATTTCACAGGTTTAAATAAAATATTGGTTGGCTGCTTATTTGTTATTTTCATCCCCTATTCCTTCCTGTCTCCATTGTTAAGCACAATTATTGGCATAAAAGAGGTTTTTAATACCCATTTTTAGACTGTATTCTAGCCTAGGCAATAAAACAAGAATCTCATTCTCTCTCCCTCTTTCTCCCTCTTTCTTTCTCTCTTTCATTCTTTTTTTTCTTTCTTTTGCTGTTTCTTTCTTTCTTTCTCCTTTCCTCTCTTTTTCTAAAAAAAAGAAAACTGGTTATTATGCAGTCATAAAAACATTCTCCTACCTTATATTAGAAGCTTTAAAGAACTAAAATTAGGCAATTAAAAAAAACTATTATTATTATACATTAGAAAAGGAAGGTAAAGGCAAGCCACCAAAAAACTTTAATGAAGAGCTGCAGACCTGACTTAACTGAGATGGGACTGGTGATAAAAAGACACTGCCAACTATAACCCAATAATAAATTGTTTCTTTGATGCTACTGTCCAGCCTGGTCAAGGGTAAAGGCACTTTACTGACTACTTTCTTAGCTATAAGCTTATTAATTTGCTCCTCAAAATGTAAAAGCAAAATTTACTGGTCCCAGACTGCCCCTGAGAGTTTGGCAGAGATTTTGTTTGGATGGAATTGCTGCTAGACTTCTTTCTACTCAATGTGGCTTCATTTCCTTTCACTTCCCAGACATTGCCCCCTGACAAACACTTTGTGCCTCAAAGCCTGTCTCAGTGCCTACCTCGAGAGACTCTTTCCTCTAACACCAGTTTATCACCTGCCCCGACTCCCAAAAGAAAGAGAGCAAAAATAAAACTTACTATTCTTGGACTGTCTAGAGATTTCTCATTTTCTCTATTTTTATAAAACCATGCTTGTCTTTGTTGATAAAAATCTAATGACAGATCTCACTCACTTGTATAAATGTGAGTAAAATATTTTTATGCCAATACTACTAACTAAAAATCTAGCAACTGTTCTTTTACACTACAGATTTGGAGAAAGAAAAAAATATATACATGAGCCTTTACAAATCTATATAAGAAATACCTAATGCAAAAGAAAATAGGCAAAATATTCATTAGATACTTCACAAAATAGTATACCAAAAGGACAATAGATGTGAAAAGGTGTCCGAAATTATTAGTCATCAATGTAAATTGAAACCACTATAATACCACTAGACATCCAACAAAATGGCTAAAAGTTAAAAGGTAAATTATAGCTGTGTTTGGTAAGGATGTGGAGCACCTAAAATACTCATACAATGCTGATGGAAGTATAAATTGATTCAAACATTTTAGAAAATTATTTGGCAATATCTACATACCCCATGATCCAACTATTCTACTACTGAGGATATACAAAACAGAAATATATTTACTAAATGACATGCACAGGAGAGTTCATAGTAGTTTCATGTATAAAAACACAAAGCTGAAAAAACCTAAAATGTTCATTGACAATAGAAAGGCTAAGTATATTTTACCCATACAATGGAATATGACAGCATTAAAAGTATAAATAAATGCTGCACAAAACAACATAAATTTCTCAAGTATAATGTTAAGCAAAAATTCAGATACAAAACAATACATACTGTATGTTATAAACTGAATTTTGTCTCCCCAAAATTATTATGGTGGAGCCATAGTCTCCTATGTAACTGTATTTGGAGATAGGAGGCAATTAAGGTTACATGAGATTATAATCCCTTAATCTAATGTGACTAGTATTCCTGTAAGAAAAGGAAAAGGTAACAGGAGTGCACATGCACAGAGTAAAGGTCATGTGAGGGCACATTGAGAAGTCGGCTGTCTTAGTTCAGGCTGCTGTAACAGAACACTCGGAGGTTTAAACAACATTTATTTCTTACAGTTCTGGAGGCCAAAAGCCTGAGATCAGGATGCCAGCATGGTCAGGTTCTAGCGAGGGTCTTCCTCTGTGTTGCATACTGCTAACTTTTCCCTGTATCCCCACATAGCAAAGAGAGTTAGCCACTGCTATGACCTTTTCTTCTCATAAGGGCACTAATTCCATTTATGAGAGCTCCATCTTCATAACCTAATCGCCATCCAAAGGTACATCTCAAAAGACCATCACATGGGAAATTATATTTTAGCATATGAGTTTTCGGGACCCAAACATTCAGACCATAACAGTAGCCATATGCAAGGCAGAAAGACAGCACTTACCAGAAACCAGCCTGCCAGCACTTGGATCCCCAGCCTCCAGAACTGTGAGAAAGTAAGTTTCTGCGGTGTAAGCCACCCAGTCTGTGGTATTCTTATATGGCAACCCAATCAGACTAACGTACTGTATGACTCTATTCATATATCAAGTTCTTCTTTTCTTTTTTTTTCTTTTTTGAGACCCAGTCTTGCTTTGTCACCAGGTGCCAGGTTGGAGTGCAGTGGCACGATCTCGGCTCACTGCAACCTCTGCCTCCCGAGTTCAAGCAATTCTCCTGCCTCAGCCTCCCGAGTAGCTGGGACCACAGGCGCGCGCCACCACACCCAGCTAATTTTTGTAGAGACGGGGTTTCACCATGTTGGCCAGGATGGTCTGGATCTCTTGACCTCGTGATCCGCCTGCCTCGGCCTCCCAAAGTGCTGGGATTACAGGTGTGAGCCATTGCGCCTGGCCCATATATCAAGTATTTTTAAAAGTAATGTATGAAATTGGAAGTGAGGTTAACGCCCTTCAAGGAAGGATATTCATAAGGACTGCGAAAAGGCATACTGGACTTCTGGGATGCTGCTAATATTTTATTTTTTGATCTTAGTGGTGGCTACATGAGCGTGTTTTTGTGAAATTTTTAAGAAACTTTAGATTTATGTTATGTGGTGTTTACTGAACATTTAATTTAAATTTTATTTTAAAAATAAACAAGAAAAAGCAGACTCATTGGGCAAGGGTGGATGACGGATACCAGAAAGCTTCAGGGCGAGTGAATAAAATAAAGCACTCCAATCCCCATGAGAACAGTACAAAAGTTTCCTATATGTCTTTACTCTTCCATCTCTTTATTTTTCTGTTATTCTTCCAAGCATACATCTCTTTAGGATAACCTATGGAAGCAGTTGTCGTTGGTGTTGGTTATGAAAGGATGACATGGGAAAAGGCAGTCAGCCACCAAAGAGTGTAAGTCAAATGGTGGAATTTTTTTTTTTAGCATAATTATGTTTTCAAAAACAATTCGCAAAAGTGAATACCTTCCAGACTGATTTAATAAACAGGAGTATCTAAATAAGTTCTCAATAAAAAAATTATTTTAAGAAAATACCAACTAAGAATTGATCACCATTTTGGATTCTGCATGTCTTACAATGTATGCTTTTTCTTTAGGTAAAACCCTGGGGGTGGCATGAGGAGCTGCTCTGTTTTTCTTCTGAATGATTCCAAAAAGTTTTGGCAAGAGTTTTCCCAGATCAGAAAAAATATGGCACTTGTTTTAGGACTTGGGTGTGTAAACATAAACATATGCCAGCTTCAGGAGAGCATCTGCTCTTCACACACCTATGCTTGAAGCTGCATTCAGCTTCACATTTATCTCTAATAACCAACTCCCTTTGAAGACATCACTCAGCAATGTATATTTTACCGAATATTTGGGAAAAAGTTGGGAAAGCAGTTTTGTGTTAAACACCATAAGCAGGAATTCAATAAACATCCCATTCAATCCACCTTTTCTGCACTCAGGCCTCTCTTGGTTTCCTACCATCCTGACGTCTTCTCACCCCGATTCTTTCCCCATTTGTTGGCTAAATATCTGTTGCTCCACGGCCTTCCAAGAGCCCAACCACAGAGAGCTGACCCTTCTGACAGATACACTGCTTACTGGAAAATATAGTCTAGTCTTTGCCCCACCCCCATTTCTTTCTCCCCATTTTCCTACTGACTTGACCAGCCTTCCATACCCCACTGGAACTTTGGGTGATAAATTTTTGTCCAATGTGTAATATGTATAAGCAGAAGAGTAGAAAACATCCTTTGCACACTTGCTCTGACTAACAAAACTTTAGCTTAGTATCAGGACTCCTTGGGCCTTAACTACTCAGTGCTACACATTCCACATAAATTTGAGTAACATCTGTGAAATATTTTGGGACACTTAAAAATTGTGGCTATATGAGAATACAAGATGTCATTATTCTGTCTAGCTCCCATAATTCTCAATGAAATGCAGAAAATCAATACAGAATTAGCTAATAACAACATCTGGCCATAGTTAACAGTACAACACGTATACTGTGCAGATAAAAGAATTGTCTTTTCATATGACATGCATCTGAGAAATATCACCTTCACAATTTGGCTCATAACCTTGTGATGACTCCCAAACATAACAGTGACTAAGATGATAAATGCTTTTGTTTAGGATAAATCAAAATGCCCTGTGACAAAACTGCTCTGGCCTAATGCAGTGCAGAAGGATCTACATGCTGTGTAAATTGCCATTCTCAGAGGAAAAGTATTCATACCTGAGTTTCTGACATTCATCCTATTTTGAAGATTTGGACTAGTTGCTGTCTTTGGTCCCATCTATGTACTAATTCAGTACGGAAGGAAGCCCCATGTACTTGCACAGGTTATATCAAAAACACATTTGGCTTTGTCCTGACATTTCAATCATCTGTCTATCCAGGTATTCATTCACAAAATGATTGTTGGCTACCTGTTATTTACAAGACAATTTGCAACAAGGCATCTTTATACCTTCTTATAGGGGTTATAAAGATACATAGGGTAATTACCCATCTTTATTAAGTTCACATTTAATCAAGGAAGGTATACACACACAGACACAACACACACACACCTCAGAACAACAACAACAAAATAGACAACTATGAACAGTAAAGACAAAATAGAAGTGGAAGAGGTGGTTGTTTCTTGCCTGAGGCAAGTACAACAGCCAAAATAATCTTTTCAAAAAAGCACATCTGATAATGTCTCTCTTCTACGTAAATAATGTCTCTTCTTCACCTGTTGCCTGCGTTGTGTTTACTATGTCAAAGGAGGCCTACCTGCAACATATCAACACAGTGGAGTCACCATGAAAGTATATTTGTCAAAGAGTTAAAATTCCTAACATATGTCAGGGAAAGGAAGGAAGAATTTATGGCATGACTTCTGATCACACCCATAGCATTGCACTTTGGTTTTAAAGTGGGGCCCTTCCACAATAGCCCCAGAACTCAAAATTAGGAAAGAACTCTCCTGGAAAAGCCTTCTCTGTTTATCTATATTTTGGAAGTTTTACCATTTTAGAAATGAAATGGTGTTTTTAATAATAACCATAGCAGCTAATTTTTTGAGCACTTTGCTATGTATATATGTAAGTCTTTACACATATCGTTTAAGTTAATTGCCCCAATACCTGTGAAGTAGTGCTCCCATTATCATTATCTTCCAAATGAGGAAGCACACTTAAAGAGATCAATACTTTGCTTAAAAAAATAATTTGTTACCTGAAGTGAGTTTTAAAAATTACACATCATTTAATATCAATAAAACAAATTTTTGTTAAACCATGAAACAGCTGGATTAGCGAAATCTTTCTGGATTTCTTATAATTTCAAGCAGTGTTTGTACCTGTGATATATTTTGAAAACCTAGAGATATAAAACTATTGCAAATGACAGTTCCTCTGTAGGCTTAGGCCTGGAGATGGGCACACAAAAAACAAGTGAGCAAATTATTTGGATAGATAAAAACTATACCTCGGGATTTTTTTTTTACAAATTTAGTTAAACATTAAGTATATATTTCGAAAATTTTTAGAAAGGCTTTAGAAATCAAGACTTTTATTTTAAATAATAAATGACATAACAAAAATTTAATAGTCTCTCAGTTCTATCAGATCCTCAGTGTCTCCTCTGGTTGAGGCCACCATTACTCAAGGTAATACGATGCAGTGAGAAAGGACCCTCACATCAGGCTTTAACTGAGGCACAGATACCCCAGGTCAGAGGTCCCCAGCCCCCAGGCCATGGACTGGCTGCACAACAGGAGATGAGCAATGGGTGAGTAAGCAAAGCTTCATCTGTATTTACAGCTGTTCCCCATTGCTCACATTACCACCAGAGCTCTGCCTTATGTCAGATCCGTGATGACATTAGATGCTCATAGGAGCACAAACTCTATTGTGAACTGTGTATGGGAGGGATCTAGGTTGCACATTTCTTATGAGAATCTAATGCCTGACGATCTGTCACTGTCTCCCATCACCCCCAGATGGAACTGTCTAGTTGCAGGAAACAAGCTCAGAGCTCCCACTGATTCTTTACTATGGTGAGTTGTATAATTATTGTATTATATATTAGAATGGAATAATAATAGAAATAAATCACACAATACATGTGATGTGCTTGAATCATTACAAAACCATACCCCAGCCCAACCAATCTGTGGAAAAATTGTCTTCGATGAAACCAGTCCCTAGTGCCAAAAAGGTTGGGGATTGCTGCCTAGTTGTCATTTATTTATCATATTTACAGTGTGTAAGACTTTTCTGGGGTGCTTGAGAATCTTATTATTAAGCATTACATAGGTGGGAACCTTAAATCAGCATTTTAATCAGTATCCAGGTGATTTAATTTAGTGATCAGGGAGCATATCTTGAAAAATATTTTTCTAGGACATACTCAAAGTACTTCTTTGCTAAGAAAAAGAAAAAAAGAAATGAAGCAACATCTTCTCATTTGATTAGAGGTATAGAAAAACAGGGATAAAATAAAAAATCCCATCTTTGGCAAAAAAGGGTTGCCAGATTGAGCAAACAAAAATACAGGATATCCAGTTAAATTTGAATTTCAGATAAATAACAGATAATTTTTATACTACACATATACCCTGTGTAATACTTGCAAGACACTTGTAGTAAAAAAGTATTTGTTACTTAATTAAAATTCAAATTTAACTGGGTATCTAGTTTTTTATCTGGCAACCCTGTAACAGAGATGCCAATCAAGTTTTCATTCAGTGGATTTTTAAGGCTGTGCTCATGTTTGTCTATGTCTAATTGGGCATTTTAAAGGAGAATAATAGCACTGTTTAATTTTTTACAAAAAAAATCAGAAAGAAACATTGGAAAAGAAAAACAAAAATTATGTGCCATTTATGGCACACATGTTGCTAGGTGCTTCCTTCCAGTTGAGTGTAGCTCAGTCTGATAAAGGGTACTAAGATAGAATTTACCATCTTGCTCCAGGTTACCTAGGAGATGATCCATTTTCTGAACTAAGCTGGGGTGCCCTCCTCATCACCATAAAGATACCAAAATAAGCTCTCAAGAGAGAAGACCTGGATGCTTTTCCAATGGTAAATTTGAAAGAAATTTATTTTTTGGTTAAAACTAAAATCCCACTTAAACTTGATACAAGACTTTCAGTCAACCATTAAACAGTTGTAAATTCACAATTAAAAGAGAAAAAGCTCAGAAGTAGAAAATAGCTGGCAAATGTTCTGTAGCTATTGGCATGTGAGTAAACTTCCTCTCCCTGACTTTAAAAGTAGAGTCATGATTTGTTCTGATCTGTGGCTTAGATACAGCAGAAAGGGTGTTGGTCGACTCTGAGAATCCAATACAATGAGACATTGTCAGGGTGGAAAAGTTTACAAACTGAAGACCATCCCAGACTGGTTGAGGTGGGAGCATTAAGCTTCCTGCCCTTTAGTAACCCTGGAGGACTCTTCCTGCTTAGAGTAAGATAGACCTTCAGCAATGGGGAAATGGCCACCTGCACTTTCAGGTTTCTCAGAAGCGAACTTAGGCTTCATCTCCTGATCAAACCTCCTATTCTTCTGCTTGCCAGTGTGAGCCGGGAGGTAAGTGGAGGTGCTGCATGAGGAGCTAACCTGGGTCCCCTGACTTTGCCCTGGCAACATCTCACTGCTCTCACCTTGACTGGCCCTCAGCTACCTCACCTGGCTTAGCTCTGTTGGAAGTAACCTTCAGACCTAGCCAGTTTTACAATCACGTCTACTTTATTTGTCTCAGAGAATCTCTGTAGACAAATTAGCTTGCTAAGGCTGTATAACAAAATATAGCAAACTGAGTGGCTTCCACAAGATAAGTTTATTATCTCACAGTTCTGGTGGCCAGAAGTCTGATATTTAACACAACTCTGAAGAATAGTCAGGTAAACAGTGGTCAAAGCTTTGTACTACAGGCATACTCAGCAAATATGTGGACTAACTCTTAGGACCCATGGCAGATTACCTCCCTCGACAGTGGCAATACCTCCTGATCTGCAGGGCACAGTCCTAGATTATCACTGTTGCCTGTGCATAATTATTAATGTGGCCCCCTTATGTTCTCACAAGAAGGGTGGATTCAGAATATGTGAAACCTAAAGATTACATAATTGAGGAAACTTTGAGAAAATAAAATACAATTTTGAATACAAAATTATATGCAAAAGTAAATACATGTGGGAGCAAATGAAAATTGAAGCTAGATCATACATCCTTCTCTTAAATGATAATTTATATATTCACTGTGTTTGAGGACACTCACATGTGTCCAACACTGTGCTGAGCATTTTGTTTATGCTCTTTTATTATCATGACAACTTATGAGCAAGTATTGTGATTCCCATTCAAATAAATAAAATGATGAAATTGAGGCTTGGCACACAGAGATGAAAGCTACCCAGCTAGGCAGCACTGGAAATGGTGACAGAAGTCTAGGTGTGTGACCTTGCTCTTATCCACTGTGCATTGAGGAGGGCTGAATGTGGGCAGCGAGAGTGGAGGAGACAAAGAAACAGTGACAGAGAAGGAGACAGATGTAAAAGACATTGGAAAAGAGGAATTGAAAGAATTGGGAGCAAGCTAGCTTTAAGAGGGAAGAAAAGATTGGCGGGGTTTACTCTGAGGTTTTGAGCTTGTGGGACTGGAGAACAATGATAACTTTGGCAGAAATAAGGAAGTCCAGAGAGGGATCAATTGGGGGCAGGAGGCAGGAGAAGGGGCTGAGCTCAGTTTCGAACATGCCTAGTTTGGACCTCATAATCCCAGGAGTAATAGCCAGGGAGACCACAGTGCCAGCACTCCAATAACCCGCAGGCAGAGATGCAGAGGAAAAGTCAAGTGTTGCAACAGACAAAGGAAAAGTTGGAAGGAAGAGAGAAACATCAGGTTTAAATTTTCCCAGGCCTGAATTTTTAGAACTTTTTAAAAGAAGCCACTTCAATCAGACTTACTGACGATTGATGAGAGGGTGGGGTGTGAATTATATTTTCTCATCAGTGTCTGGTTCAATTTAATCTTTGGAGATTAAATATTATCCCCCACACTCTTCCCTCAAGAAATGCAAAACAAGTTAAATTACAAAGTAGCCAAGAAAAATAAAATGCTGTTCTTTATTAACTTTCATTAGTGTCTGCCTTATTTAGTAAGAATAAAGGGAACTCATTTGTTTATTTATTTATTTAAATACAAAATTATATGCAAAAGTAAATACATGTGGGAGCAAATGAAAATTGAAGCTAGATTGTACATTCTTTTCTTAAATGATAATTTATATATTCACTGTATTTGAGGACACTCACCATGTGTCCAACACTGTGCTAAGCATTTTGTGTATGTTCTTTTATCCTCATAACAATGTATGGGCAAGTACTATGATTCTCATTTTAAAAAATAAAATAATGAAATTGAGTCTCAGGACTTGGAGTTGAAAGCTACCCAGCTAGGCAGCCCTGGAAATGGCAGCAGAAGACTAGGTGTGCGACCTTGCTCTTATCCACTATGCATTGAGGAGGGCTGAATGTGGGCAGGGAGAGTGGAAGAGACAAAGAAACAGTGACAGAGACACATTTTTCTTTGTCTTATTACTGGTTTGTTGTGAGATATTGAGTGCTTACTATAATTTGTGTTCCTCATTTTTCGAGTTGTAAAAGAAGGCTGTAACCATAAGAGGATTTTGTGGATTTATGAGCATAAAGCCAAATGAGCTTTTTAATATATATTTTTGTAGAATAATTATTTAATGTGAATCCATATACATAAGCTTTCAATTAACACAAATTTGTATAAGAAGGAGAATATACTACTAGATGATCTCTCACAACATAAATTCTCATGATTACCCAGTGTATCTGGAACCTAAAGTTACTGAGAACATATTGACATCTCGACACCTTGTAATGTCTCGTCTCTGCTCTCCTACACTCACAAACACTCCTGTCTTCTACTGTTGGTTGCTACAAACCCACAGAATGAAAACTTTCTATATTACCTGTTCTTTATATCTGTCCTTGTTTCCTTCTAATAGTTTAATAACTAAGACTTGATTGGCCTTATTTGTTCTTACTCTTCCTTTTTGAATTAATAGATGCAGTGAAATACTGTAAAATAATCACCTCGAAGATTTTTTCTAAGTATTTCTTGATTACTGTGTTAATAAACCATGATCAGGTACTGATTTTTTTCAGCTTTAGAGTGAAGTGCCTACATATGAGAAAGGCAGAAATTAATCCATCCAGTTGTATTCAAGCACTGGGTCTTAGGGTAATCTCTAAACCAGCAGTACCAGTTTCACCTGCACAACTTACTAGAAATGCAGATTCTTGAGACTCACCTAGACCCACAACATCAGCAACTTCGGAGTAAGAAGAGATCAGGCCCAGAATTTTTCATTTTAACAATCCCTCTAAGATTAGGTAATTCTCATGCACACTAAAGTTTGAGAACCACTGTATTATAGTAACTGAATTTATTCAACATGGAATGGAAGACTATTCTTGACACAGCAAAATTAGTGCTCTCTGGCTTCTCAGAAGGGACTGGTTCTCATAGGAAGGGTCTTCTCTGGGTTTTTCTTTTTAAAAAATGGTGCCTTGCCTCTGCCATGAGCTAAGTACTCTTGGGCAAATCTCTTTAACCTTTCTAGGGCTCATTTTCCTCATCTATAAAGTTAGCACCTCAAACAATATAATCTCCATAATTTACTAAGAATTTGTATTCTAGGTTTGAGTATATCAGTCTCTTGTGGCTGATAGCATTTATTTGTAAGAGGGCAGACAGAAGTCAGCATCATAGGATGATATTAATGTGTTCGCATGTGAACGAAACCCATATTCTTGGCCTCTGGACCAGCAACATCAAGCATGTTTTGTGCCCAAAAGAAACAAACAAACAAAACATTGAATCACCTATCTATAGCAGAAGTGAGTAGAGTTTTTCTGTAAAAGATCAGATAGTAAATATGTTTGGCTTAGGGGTCAATTAATCTCTGTTATTACTACTCAGCTCTGCTACTGTAATACAAAACAGCCATGAATAACATGTAAAGGAGCATGACAAAAGTCCCCAAGAAACTTTGCTTACGAAAATGGATAGTGGCACAGTGTGGTCCCTGGGCCATAGTTGCCAAACCTTGATTTATAAAGCCTCTATTTAAAAAAATAAAAATAAGGGATTTAACCACCTTCTAGTTGATTACTTAGTCATTAATCAGATATTTAATAACATGTCATCTAGTAATCCATTCACTGCTGCAATCTTCAAAAGCAACCAAACACATCTAATGTCCCTATTTAGCGATGCTAATGGTTGATCTGGAAACAATCAAAGTATAGTATTGACCAGATCCAGCTTTATGTGTAATTCTCTGTAATGCCCAACGGAAGGGAGTTTTTAAAATAGTTTGGGTTTACCATTCTTACTGTAACAAATATATACCCAAAGAGAAGTTAATTTACCTCTATAGCTATAGTTCTTTATAATGATCATTTTGATTGTACATTAGCCACTGCTTTAATATATAATTCTTACCCAAAACTGCCTCTGCAGAATAGTGTGTCAGAAAAAAACAAAACCTCAATTTCTCCTATTATATTCTCACCACACAGATTACTTCTGTGACATTTGGTAACCAAAATGTACATGGAAATTTCTCTCCATCATCAACCAATTCTGCAGCTGATACCAGATGGGTATCCTGAAATTCAGTTCAATTCTGACACTATTTATCTGGAGATAACATCAGATCCTATAGGTTGAGGGCCCAGTCTCCAAGACTGCTCCAATATAGATGCCAGTTATAGCATGAGCCTCTGGAACTTCTGGCCAACAGGCTACACATCTGTTCTCACAACCCTCTCCTCAGGTTCCATTAATCGGCTAGAGCAGCTCACAGAACTCAGAGCAACACTTACCTGTGTCTACCGGTTCATATAAAGGCTATTACAAAGGATACAGATGAATAGCCAGACAGAAAAGATGCATAGGGTGAGCTGCAGGGGAAGGGGTTCAGAGCTTCCGTGACTTCTCCAGGCACACCACCCTCTTGGCATCTCCTCATACTCAGCTACCCAGTAAATCCCCTCAAACCCAGCCCTTTTGGGTTTTTGTGACAGCTTCATTCTGTAGGCATGATTAAATAATTCATTGGCCATTGGTGATCAACTTAACCTTTAGCCCCTCTACCCTGCTTGGAGGTTGTGAGGTGGGGCTAAAAATCCCAATTCTCTGATTATGCCTTGATCTTTCCAGGAAGCAGCACTCAATCTAAGCTACTAAGGAGGTATGCCTGCCAGCAGTCTTCTCATTAGCACACAGAAGACACACTTTTCTATTGGTTTCAGGAGCTACACGTCAGGGAACAAAAGCCAAATATATATTTCACATCACAGCAGGTTATTGGTACTGTCTTATCAAAGTTATTGAAAGGACAGCTTTTACAAGACCTTTATTTTAAAACCTTCAATGAGAAAGTCAAAGATACCATTGCAGGTCATGACATTCATGTAAATTCAACACCTGCTATTAGTATCTTTTTCTAATTACTAGGTTAGTAAATGTGGGTAGAGAAGGAGAAAGGCCTAAGATAGAGCTTTAATTCTTAGCTGTGTGAAGGCATCCCAGAAACACAGCAATTGGGCTCATTTCATAAATGGAAAAGAAAAGAAAAAAACACCGGACATCTTTCCAAGAACAATAAGAAAACATGTTGGGTAATTTTGAAATCTCCCACCCTTCACTCTGGTCCCAAGTGAAAGCATATGCCAAACTAACAGCTTGAACTTATTCTGAACTTTAAGTTAGATTCATGCTAACTTTTCTTATACTGTTATTCTCTCAATATTATTTATATTACTCTCAGTGCCCACTTATAGTTAGTCCTAAATTGAAATTTTGCTTAAAAGAGAGCTAAGTCTTGGACTGTTGATATTTCTACCAACTTGATAAACATCTTGTCACTGTGTGCTGACTGAAAAACAGACACCACAAAGATGTGTTTTTGAATGATTATAATAGGCCATATTTCCAAAAGTATGTAAAATGAGAAATGAATATGGGATTTGAATGATGTGATTGTGGCTACATGCATATGCATGTGCTAAAAGGGACCTATGGTCCATCTTCCCCTGCATTTTCTTTTCTTTCTTTTCTTTAAAAAAATTAACTAATTTATTTATTTACTTACTTATTTATTTCGAGACAAGGTCTCACTCTGTCACCCAGGCTAAAGTACGGTGGTGTGATCTTGGCTCACTAAACCTCTGGCCCCAAGGCTCAAGGGATCCTCCCACCTCAGCCTCCCAAGTAGCTGGGACTATAGGTATGTACCACTACACCCGGCTAAATTTTATAATTTTTTGTAGAGACTAGATCTTGCTATGTTTCCCAGGCTGGTCAGGAACTCCTAGACTCAAAGGATCCTCCCACCTTAGCCTCAAAATCCTGGGAGTATGGGTGTGAGCCACTGTGTCTGACTCCCCTGCATTTTCTAGTGTAAAATAATCTATTCTTTAAGAACGTTTCATTTGATAAATATATCTGATTCTCAGTTTCATGAATTACATTCTTGGATCAAATGCTTTCCAGTGGTTAATAGTTTTATCCTAAGGCATGCTAGAGTGGGCATCACTGATACTTCCTTCATATTCACTGATCAAGTTTATACCGGCAGCATTCTACTGCAATACTGTGCCACATGGCTTTCTGTCAGTCCATGTGTGGTACAGGCTGGAATTTTCAGGAAGCAGAGAATTATCCCAGGAGCAGTTCTCCACAAGGGTTGGCTGAAGCTGAAGGATAATATTCTAGCTTTTTGACCAGTCAGAAGTGATAAATCTAGGTGTGACCTACACCTAGTACACCTAGTACACCTAGTTCCTCAGAGAGATTGAGCTCCAGTTGCTCATGACAATAACATGTTTAACAATAACTTCCTTTTCCTCCCTGTCTCGTTGTCTGCTAACCTACTGATTCCCTTTGAGATCACCTCTCAAATAAACTATTTGCTCTCAACTCTGTCTCAGCATCTGCTTCTGGCAGAACCCAACCTAAGCACACACTCAGGAAGTCTTTTACATATTCCTACAAGCATTCAGTAAATTCAGATTGGACTTTCTTCTCTTCCTGATGTGTGATCTTTGAGGCAAACTGAGAGGAAGATGGGTTTTATAATCTAAAAATGGTTTTCACTTAAGGGGTTTTAAATCTCTATCCCTGAATTGTCACAAATTGAGATAGGCGCTTTGCTGCTTGAAATGGTTGTGATAAATGCTACCTGAAACTCTGGAGAAACACTCAGATTTCCAATTTACACACCCTAGCTGAATTTGACAAATTAAAACATTAGGACCAGTCTGCTAGTCAGAATTAATTTTGGTCTTCCTACCGTCTATTTACTCAATTCTATTGGCTAAAAATAAAGAGATAATCAAAAATGTTAGGGTACTTATTCTGAAACATATTGAGTTTATACATGTGCCAGAGCCTCATTTGACCCTTATAGCTACCTATAAATTTAGTGAGATTATAACTTCTATTTTGCAGATGAAGCAACTGAGGCTAAGACAGGTTAAGTAACTTGCCTAAAAATTACAGCCAGTAGAGCCACTTTTCTAAACTAGTGCCATCTCAGTCCACGGTGGAAACTCTTACCCACTAAGCTGTGTTACTTCTGTGGAGGCTTCTTAACTGTCAATAGTGATAAGGCCTCGCAGTGATAGGTGATGAGAGCAGGCTTCTATGGAACAACCATCACATAGGGAGAACAACTTTGGACCCAGAATAAAGAAACATAGGCTTTAGGGCCAGTCTGTTGTATGACAGACAAATTTTTCCACTCCTCTTAGTCTTTTTGCTTGTAGGCAAAATGAAGATGTTAGAATGAGTAGCATCTACTCATTCTAGAATGAGTCCTTTGTAGTTATGAAATTGTACTGTTCTGCTCTAAGAAACTTCAGACTGCTATGGTTTTATTAATATAGCATAATTGTAGTAGTCATAGATTCAGAAACACCACCTAAGATGTAGCACTAAGTTAAAGTGTTAAAGAACACTTCTGTCGGATTGAAATATTAGGATGACCATAGGTTAATAAGAAAATTTTAGTTATAAATGCATTTCTTTTTTTGGAGATATAGTCTGGCTCTGTCACCCAGGCTGGAGTGCAATGATGTGATCTCAGCTCACTGCAACATCTGCCTCCTGGGTTCCGGCCATTCTCCTGCCTCGGCCTCACTAATAGCTGGGACTACGGGCACGTGCTGCCATGCCTGGTTAATATTTTGTATTTTTTAGTAGAGTTGGGTTTTCACCGTGTTGCCCAGGCTGGTCTCAAACTCCTGAGCTCAGGCAATGTGCCCACTTCGGCCTCCCAAAGTGCCAGGATTACAGGCGTGAGCCACTGCACCCAGCCTAAAAGGCAATTTAAATGGGTATTCAGATAATCAAAGAGAATGTTACGTTTTAATTATTTCTATTAAACCACTCTACATTCACATCATACTGTACTGCCTACTTCAATTTTAATATTATTGAAGAGGAGATAGTTGCAAATCTAGCTAAGGGACTGAGATAGTGACATAGAATTCAGAAGTCTCATCACCAGGTATTCTTACTGTGGCTTCTATGTATTTTAACATGTGTTAAGAGATGAAAAACAGAAGCAACAACAAAAAAACATTTCACAAATGCTGATGCTCTCCCATTCCAGACCCTCCAGAGAGAAGGAAAATACTGACCCTGGTGAAAAAGTTAACCTATTGTTTAGATCACATAATCCTCATCAGCACATTTCAGTTCTCTCAGAACTCAGATGTTTGAGATTGGAATCTCACAGCTCACAGGATTCACTAGCATTAGAAATAAACAGATGAGGCAGTAGGTCTAGTGCAGAAAGCGAAATGGATAAACTCCTTTTGCTAAGAAGAACCTGGAGGACTCACATTTTTATCTTCCTGTAACAATGCAGTCTCACACTTCGTTTTATAATCACAATGCCGTGGCCATCTCTGAGTATGGAGAAATCTTAAGATGATAGAATATGAGTATTTTAGTATTTTCAGGACCTCTGGCTCATTATAACTCTGAGGATTCACCAGAATGAAAGCTTGGTAGGCCAAACATGATTTTTTGAGAACAAGTTAAAGTAAGACAAGTAAGTTTAAAAAATCAGTAGTGAAACAGTTTATTCAATTTTTAATTTTAAATTCAGGGGTAAAAGTGGATGTTTGTTACATAGGTAAAGTTGTGTCATGGCCGTTTGTTGTACAGATAATTTCATCACTCAGGTATTAAACCTAGTACTCATTGGCTATATTTCCGAATCCTCTCCTTTCTCCTACCCTCCACCCTCCAAAAGGCCCCAGTATGTGTTATTCTGCTCTGTGTGCCCATGTGTTCTCATTATTTAGCTTGAACTTATAAGTGAGACTATGCAGTATTTGGTTTTTGTTCCTGTGTTAGTTTGCTAAAGATAATGGCCTCCGGCTCCATCCATGTTCCTGCAGAGGATGTAATCTCATTCTTTTTTGTTAGTGCATAGTATTCCATGGTGTATATGTACCAAATTTTCTTTATCCAGTCTCTCATTTATGGACATTAAGTTGATACCATGTCTTTGCTATTGTGAACAGTGGTGCAATTAATATACGTATGCATGTATCTTTATAATAGAATAATTTGTTTTCCTTTGGTTATATACCCAGTAATGACATTGCTGGGTGGAATGGTATTACTGTCTTCAGATCTTTGAGGAATTACTACACTATCTTCCACAATGGCTGGACTAATTTACACTCCCACCAACAGTGTAAAAGCATTCCTTTTTCTCCACAACCTTGCCAGCATCTGTTGTTTTTTGACTTTTTAATAATAGCCATTCTGACTGGTGTGAGATGGTATCTTACTGTGGACTTGATTTGCATTTCTCTTATGATCAGTGATACTGAGCTTTTTTATATATGCTTGTTGGCCACATGTATTAGATACAGTGAACTTCAAGTTTCTCTTCAAAGAATCAGTATGTCAGTATGTTCAGCTCTCTTATTCTTTAATTCTCCATTTTAAAGTTTAACTTCCTTGTAGTTTCAGTAAACAACCTTTTCTACCAGTTCTAATCCATAGTTTACATCTGTTCCCCCAGTCCCCTGGTCCGTCCTGACTCATCTTGGTCACCTGCTGTGGTCACATGCTCCAATCACCTGCCCTGCTTTGACCTGAGTCACCCCTGTTCACCTGCTCTGACCCGTCCCATAACAGTCCTTCCCACCAAACTACACACTCCACCACTCCAGCTTGTACCCCTGCTCTCTTTAAAATAGCCAATAGGAATTAGCTTAGACTTTGCAGTCTAACCCTGGCCAATAAGGGAATGACACAGCAGTAGGGGTTACCTGCATCAGGAATAAAACCACTTTCCCTCCCTTGTCCAGGTGTGCACTCGACATTGCTCCATCTGTGAGACACACCTTTCTATGTAAGTAAATTGCCTTGCTGAGGAAATTTATATTCGAGTTCTACTTCTTGTGCAGCACCAAACATTTACATATAACACATGTATCTCTTCTTTTGAGAAGCACCTGTTTATGTTCTTTGCCCACTTTTTAATGGGGCTGGTTTTTTTTCTTGTAAATTTAAGTTCCTTATAGATGCTGGCTGTTAGACCTTTGTCAGATGCATAGTTTGCAAAAATTTTCTCCCATTCTATAAGTTACCTGTTTACTCTGTTGATAGTTTCTTTTGCTGTCCAGAAGCTCTTTAGTTTAATTGGATCCCATTTATCAACTTTTGCTTTGAAACAAAGTTCTATAAATACTAGCAGCACAAATTAACTGATGGCAAAGTAATATTGCCATTCTGCCGAAGCAGCTTTTTAAAGAAACTTCTACAAGCTATGGTCTGAGATGATCTTTTGAGTTCCCTAACAATCCTTTGGAGCACCTTCCCTGTGCTCTCATCAGAAATATCGGAGGTAATTAAGGTTCAAGGAGGTCATAAGAGTGGTGCATTAATGTGCTAATACTATAGCCTAATAAGAAGAGGGGAGTAAGATTTCTTTCTCCCTTCCTGCCACATGAGGACAGAACAAGAAGGCAACTGTCTGCAAGCCAGGAAGAGGGATCTCACCAGGAATCAAATTGGCTGGCACTTTGATCTGGGACATCTAGCCTCCCAAACTGTAAGAAAATAAATTTCTGTTGCTTAAAGCAAAAAAAAAAAAGGGAACAAAGTATCCTTGATACCTAAAGCATAAAGCATGCTAGCCCATCTTCAAGCACAAACAACCACAAGCAACTTATAGCAGAAAAAAATACCTAGGTAGATTTCTCTACTTCTCATTTAAATATGGTTTGTTCCCAATTAACCAATATATAAAACACCTTGAGAATTAAAACATCCTTTAGTAATTTATTTTCAGGCTTAATTGGCATAAGCTACAATAAGCAATGGACCATATATTTTTTTAATGAAGAACTAATGTTACTTTTATGTGGATTTATTAGAAAGTATTAGATTCTATTAACAGTTACTATTAAATGAATGTTGATTATTTTTAGATTAGCAAATGAAGCTATTGCTTTTTCCAGGACTCTCACAACTCAAAATTGATTTGGCTTTTCTTATTTGGGTTTCTGATTGCAGAATTCATTTTGTTTGCACACTCATGGGTTTGTTTGGCAATATTACTCACCAGGTGCACTTTTCCCATTATAATATCTGTGGTGGGTATTTTTTTTTCAAATGCATTAGCTAATATTTTGCCAGATACATTTCAATGTATTGCTTTCTGCCTAGGACACTTCTATGTATGTCTGGGGCTCCAGCTACTTTCTGTTCTCACTTCAGATTGTGCTTTGGGACTATTACACTGTTTTTCAGCAGCCTACTAATGAGCACATTCAGTGAACTGGCTTGCTTACTACCCTCTTTAAAACTTGACCAACACAGGCCACTAGGCACACATGTTGCCTTTTCAAATCTTCTGTTGTTTGAGAAATTCTCCTTTCCATATATTTAGATAGGCTTCTAGGTTGGTGAATTCATTCCTTAGATTTGGCATCTTGTAGAGAAAATAAAATCCTGATAAAAATCTGAAGACTGAACAAAGAATCAACCTAAGACAAAATAATGGCAGAGAAAGCTCTTCTCCCTCATCCCCTTCAGTGCCTTTCTCCATTCTCAATGTTTTTCCCCTCTTTTGATATCCTGGTCCCCATAGCATGAAGAATGATCTATGAAAGGAAAATATCTTGGGCCCCCAAAATCACTAAGGAAAACTCAAGCTGAAAACTGCTTAGAGCAAATTTGCCTCACATTCTATTCAAAGTTATCTCTTTGCTCACTGAGACAGATGCATATCTGTCTCCTTTGGTAAGACTAATCAGAAACTCAAAAGAACCCAAGGATTCCTCTCTCACCTATCTTTGATCTTGAAGCTCCCTCCCCTTTCTACCCTTGCTTCAAGATGTCCTCTTCAGACCGAACCAATGTACTTCTTGAATATATTGATCTCATGTCTCCCCAAAATGTGTAAAACAATGCTGTGCCCTGACCACCTTGGGCACCAAGGCTATGTCATGGATGCATCCTCAACTTTGGCAAAATAAGCTTTCTAAATTAACTGAGACCTTCTCAGATTTTCTAGGTTCACAGATCTAACCAACTCTACTATAAGGGCAGTGGTTCTTACCTGGGGTGATTTTGCCCTTCAGGGGACATTTGACTGTGTCTGTAGACATTTTTGGTTGTCACAACTTGGGGGAGAGGTGCTATTGGCATCTAGACCAGGGATGCTACTACGCATCCCACAGTCCTACGATGCAAAGAACAGAACTGCATAACAAAAAAATATCCTGCTAAAAGACATTAATGATGTTACCTATAACTCTTTTTAGAGTTTCGTTGTCTTAAAAGGGACCTGGAGAGAGACATTATTAACCTCATGACCCTATCTCCTATAGTTTCAGATGTAAAATAGGACATATGGCCCATCAGCTTTCAGAGATGAAAACATATTCAGAGATCTCTATCACATACCCACTTGCTGGCCCCTACAACACACACACACACACACACAACCCTGTGTTTTAATCTACAGCGAGGATGGGAGCAGAGACCAACACTGGCACTTAAAACTCTCTTATATTCCTTATATTAAAAACAAAAAACAAAAAACAAACAAACTCTCTTATATTCCTCATAAGCTTCTCCTTCCAATCCAGTATGTCCTTTTGCCATGGTGGGGAAATTTTCTCCTAAAACAAAAAGGTCTTCCAGAATTTGTGATTCTACATCTCTGCATCAGGTTATACAAGTTTTGAGATTGCAAATAAGCTCAGAAATATAAAAATAACTATATATAGATAAATGGCTTTCCTCTTAAATGCTTAGAATTGGCAAGGAAAGTCTGCAGTTTCTAAACTGTAGGTTCTGCTATAGGTTACAGAGGACTTTATAAGAATCCAAAAATAAGGATTGGGACTTTATTTTTGTGTGTCATTCCCATGCTAATGGTCACAACAATAGAAAACCTTCACCACCATTATATGGTGGGAGAGATGTAAAAAGAAATGAATGTGGAAACATGTTTCAATAACAAAATTTACTCTATAAAGTTTTATTCTACTTTGTCTATAAGACACTGCAAAGGATGCTTATCATCTAATTTCTTCTCTTCTAAGCAGAGGGAACTACGTCTCTTTCCAGAATCTGTTTCTTTTTGTTTTTTTAATTATGCTTTAAGTTCTGGGGTACATGGGCAGATCTTGCAGGATTATTACATAGGTATACACATGCCATGGTGATTTACTGCCTCCATCCCCTCCGTCACCTACATTAGGTATTTCTCCTAGTTATCCCTCCATAATCTACCCACCCCCTACTATACCTCCCCTAGCCCCCCAACCCCCAACAGACCCCAGTGTTTGATGTTCCCCTCCCTGTGTTCATGTGTTCTCATTGTTCAACACCCACTTATGAGTGAGAACATGAGGTGTTTTGTCTTCTGTTCTTGTGTCAGTTTGCTGAGAATGATGGTTTCCAATTTCATCCATGTCCCTGCAAAGGATATGAATGCATCCTTTTTCATGGCTGCGTAGTATTCCATGGTGTGTATGTATGTGTGTGTGTGTGTGTGTGTGTGTGTGTGTGTTTGTGTATAATATATAAAATATAGAGGGAGGTCCAAGATGGCCGCATAGGAGCAGCTCAGGATTGCAGCTCCCAGTGAAAGTGCAGAGGGTGAGTGGACGCCGCATTTCCAGACGGATTTTTATTACCCCCAGACCAGGAGATCCCCAGGCGGAGCAGCGCCACAGGTCGCCAGTGTGGCTGTTAGGGCTGGCGCGGCTGTTTCGGCTGGCGCAGCTGCTTTGCCGGCGCCCCGGCGCAGCGGTTCTCCGCACAAAATACACTGGTCTGTGTGCCCTTTGAACTGGCGAGTGGAGCTACGGGAAGGCAGATTAAAAAGGGGACTGAATCAGTGAGCCAGCCCAGGAGATTCCCAGGCAAAAAAGCGCTACGAATCTCAGCGCCACTGTTTCAGCCTGCACAGTGTGTCCCCGCAGGGGAAATCACACAGATCCCGGCGCCTTTTCAACAGGCGACTGGAACACCTGGGAGTCGACCATTCAACTAAAAAAAGGCTCTGAGACAGCGAGCCAGGTGATCGGGCTCGGCTAAAACAGCAATTGGAAACGCTCTTGGTTAAGAGTTTCGCAGCGGGCACAGCTGAACCCGGGACGGTCCACTTCTGTGCGGGAGGGGCGTCTGCCATTACGGGCACTCCACCACTACAGAGGTAGTCCGCCATTGCGGAGGCAGCCTGCAGTTGCCGAGGCAACCCGCCATTACGGAGGCAACCCGCCATTACGGAGGCGGACCACTATTGCCGAGGCAGATCTAATTACACCTACGTAAACAGGACTGCAGGGAAGTTCACACGGCAGCTGGGTGGAGCCCACAGCAGCTCAGCAAAGCCTCTGCAGGCAGACAGGGACTAAGCTGCCTCCTTGCTGGGCAGGGCAGCCCTGAAAAGAAAAAAAAAGGCAGCAGCACACCGGAAACTCATAAATAAAGCCCTAACTCCCTGAGACAGAACACTTGGGGGGAAAAAAAGGGGTATATGAGTTCTGCTGCAGCAGACTTAAACGTACCTGCCCAGCAGCTCTGAATGGACAACGGAGCTAACAACTCAGCACTTGAGCTCCTATAAAGGACAGACTGTCTCCTCAAGCAGCTCCCTGACCCCTCTATATCCAAAGAGTCACCTCATAAAGGAGAGATCAGACTGACATTTGGCGGGCATTCTTCTGGGATGTAGATAGCAGAAGAAGAAACTGGTAGCAACCTTTCCTGTTCTACAGCTGCTGCAGGTGATCCCCAGGAAACAGGGCCTGGAGCGGACCTCAGCAGTCCTACAGCAGAGAGGCCAGACTGTTAGAAGGAAAACTAAGAAACAGAAATAACTTCATCATCAACAAACTAGACGTCCACTCAGAGGCCCAATCTGAAAGTCAGCAACTACAGAGACGACAGGAGGATAAATACACAAAGATGGGA